>JAQRGC010853694.1:0-10557 GCA_028659135.1 Plantago lanceolata | reverse complement strand
TCTCATAAAAGACTGACTTTCCTAATACATTAGGAAAGTCAGCTTTTTATAATTAGTTCTATTGTTAGAAGTGGTTTTTAAATAAACCGGATGCTTTAAAAAATCTGACTTTCCTAATACATTAAAAAAGTCCGTCTTTTATGAGACTTACTCATATAATAATGAATAATGATGGATAAAAGTTTCCATGAAGTGTTAACATTATGACAACATCAATCATTTTCCCACTAAAGCCAATTAATTATTCAAGAAAAATTAAAAATGGAAATTAAAATGAAAATAAATAAATAATAAATAATTAAATAAAAAGGTTTCTCTAAAAATAGCTTGAGCCTTTTGGCTATAAATCCCATTTCCCTTTTCCCATTTCTCACCAATCTCTCTACTCTCACTCTCTCTCGCTCTCTCTCTCTCTCGCTCTCTCTCTAACTCAGCTCAATTGCAGCTCATTCATCTTCTTCTTCAATGGCAGAAGAGTTTCAGGAATCCGAAATCCTGTTCAACATCGACGACGACGACACCAGTCAACAAGCTACCACCAACTCAAATTCCACTTTCAGGGACAAAACCGGAAAGAGGAAACACCTCAAGCCCCGCGCCGCCGACGAATTCGACGACGGAGAAATCGTCCCGCCGCACGTGATCATTGGGCGGCGCGTGGCCGGGAAGATGACGTCACTGTCGGTCTGTACTGGGAACGGAAGGACGCTCAAGGGAAGGGATTATTTGAGCACTATGAGGAATACTGTTCTGCGAATGACTGGATTTTTAGAAACCTGATCATTTTTCTTTTTCTTTTTCTTTTTTGTTAATTTAATTTAATTAGTTTCTGCTAATTAATCAATTAATTAAGCTGATTAATTATGCTTTCATAATTATAGGTTCTTCTTCTTCTTATTCCACTTGTTGTTGAGACATGGTGATTGATCGATTGGCTGTAACTTTTGTGAAGACAATGAACAAAATGTTCTGTTCCTCCGTTTTATAATATTAAAACTCTCTCTTTATCGTCTTAATGAAGATTCTACGTTTAATTTTCGCAGTTTTTATAACTATAGTTTGTATCATTTGAATCCACTATAAATTCCGGTCCGGAACGCATGCGTTACGAACTCAACTTTAGTATATTGATCATAAAATGTTTAGCTCAAGGAACCTTTTCAGTTTTCATTGTGGCTCTTTGATTGGGGACAACTTCACTTTCGATTTAAAGTGAATGCGCCTACATGACATGCACTATACGATAGTAGTACATGTTTTTATCAACTTCAACCAAGTTTTGGATAATTGGATAGGAACAAAATTTTCATATTAAGTAAAGAGTCCAAAATTAAATGATCTGACTGCTCCAGACTCCGGACCCGTGAACTTTATTTCATGACGACGGCCTAAACTTGTTTGAGGTAAATAGATTCCTCTAGGTTCCTCACTTATTTCAATTTACTATGCATGATACTTCTAAATTGATGTCATCTCATCGTATAAATTACAAACAAATTTTATTTTGGAGTTAAAGGGGTGTCCAAATAAAGGGCTATATCGGTGCGGACAATACTTCATATTAGGAACCCACAAAATATCTCCTCCGGGGGATGAACTGCACATCCCTCTAGCATCGAATTTAGGTAAATACAGCGACTGTTAAACAAGCAGATCAGTACAGAGGAAAGGTACATGGGATGTTGAAGCTGGTTGGAGATAGAGAGAGAGCGAAAGAACCAGGCTGGATAGATTAGGCTTTCTGTTATATGCTTTGCTGGGGTTTTTTGGCATGAATCATGATTAACATTTATTGTTTTACATTTTGAAAAAAAGTCTACTTTTTCTTTTATGTTTTTTGATTGTTTTTTGTGTCATCATTTGAGTTGGGTGTCGTAGTGTGTAGGCCCCTAGCATCTAAAAAAACTTTTGTTTCCTTTTTCCAGTTTTTTTTTCCCTCTCTAACATTTGTCTGGGCTAAGAAGTGTCCAACACTCACAGCTTGCCTTTACATTGATTGATTGACAGAGATTTATTTGTCCATGTATGGTGGTTATCTCTTGGACTTATGTACACGTGACCGCATTCTAGTGTTGGATAGTTCATAGTAGTATAGTTTACTTCAACTTCTTGGAACCTTAATTGGGATTTTGGGAATAATACTTTGTTTTAACAAAAATTGGATCTCCCAAATCTCAACTGATTCACATTTTTTATAAAAATTGATAAAGGAACATGCCACATAAATCTGCTTTTCTACCTACTCATTCAGGTGTTTTAACTTTTTTATCGTGAGTTTGAACGTTATCTGTGATTTAAATTAACTAATTTTGATTATTTTGATTTTGTTTTAGTTACATTAAGCTGTTATTTTTCCTTCTCCGCGGTGAGAGTATAATGAAATCTCATACTGAAATCCACAAAGTAGTAAAGAAAGAAAAAGAAATAAGAATAAACTAATCGATGAGTGTCGATCTTGGAGTGGAATGGATTGGCGTCTCACACTCTCAGTAAACTTATTGTGGTTCAAATTGTTACACCATGATGTTCGTGTGTTTTATATGTCGAATAACATATTAAAATTACACGAGGCAGGATAACATAATCTAGCAAAGAATAAACCGACAAACGTTGCGAACCCCTAGACAGCAAGCCTTAGGATGACATCGGAGTAGTAACCCAATCTTGGCTGATAGCAGAGTACTACTAAATGGAGTATAATTTGTATATAGTCTATCTTAGGAACCAATGGACAGGTAACCCTGAAAATCAACAGTTTGGTATTGTTCCAGTGGGCTGTTGTTCTGTTCATATATATACGCCAAATCACTTTGTTATGAGTCCATAAGATGGGCAGATGATGATGTAGGTAGCAGAGCCAACATGATTGATCAATGCCAATTTCTGCATGCAAATCTAAGCTGCTGCCTGTCCATTACATTTGTATTTCCTCCGCACCATACGTATACGTGTACAATATAAAACCCACAAAATTCATTTTCCATCTTTCTTTATCGGTCATCAATCAATAATAAAGTTTTTTCGAAAAGCAATCAATAATAAAGTTCAAAAGGTTTTTCCAAATTAAAAGTGAGTTAGAGAAAAAATGAGAGAGGAAAGGGAGAGAAACTTTAGAGTCCCATCTTCTAGGTTCCCGGCCACCATATCGCTACCTCCATAGCCAAAGAGCCCACCCTTTTAACCCCCATCCCCACCCCCCAAACTATCCAAGAACCGGTGCAAGTAGGTCTGTTCTTCCAGCTCTGGCTAGATACAAAGAACGGTTGAGAAGCGAGATCGGGTTTTCGATTTATATCACAAACTTTCCGGATGAAGTTAGAGCTAAGGATATCAGAGAGAGTCTTAAGGATTGTGGGGAGATTAAGCAGGTGTTCATCCCGGAGAAGAGAAACAAGGATGGAAGACGTTTCGCGTTCGTTAAGTTTTCTGTATCTGAAGATGAAGAGACTGTGTTGAGTAAAGTCAAGGAAGGTTGGGTGAAAGGGACAAAAATACTGGCAAATGTATCCAGATTTGAGAGAGAAACTGAAACAAGGGGTACAACACCGAGAGTAAGAACTTTCATAAGAGGAGCTTGGAGAAGGCCTGAACAGAGCTACGTGGATGCGGTAAGAGGCCCTGGCATTGATCGTGTTAACACTGGGACTGGATTCAGGCATCGTTACAACCCACAAGGTCCGCCTGTGGTGAGAGAAAATTCAGAAATAGATACAGGGGCTAAAGCAATTGGGGATCCGTTGGTTGTGGATTGTGTTAAGGACAGAGAACTAGAGTTGAGAGCATTGAACTGTTGGGTGTGCAAGGTTGAAAGTTCAGTTACTCTGTTCGAGTTGGAGGATTGGCTATGTAACGAAAATCTGGAAAATGTGAAATTATCCAGGCTTTCAAACGAGTTTGTTGTGCTGGAACCAAGTGACGTTGACGAGGGCATTCGTGTAAAAAAATTTCTTGGCACATTAGGGAACAAAGGAGTGACAGAATTCCATCCGTGGGCGGCTGGATTCACAAATTTAAAACGACTCGTTTGGATTCATGTTTATGGTGTACCGTTGTCAGCTTGGAAGGATAGTACGTTCGTTGATGTTTGCAGACATTTGGGGAAGATAGTTCACATTGGAGAGGAAACATCGAGCCGTGCCGATATCAGTTATGGAAGAGTTTGCATTGAAACAGGAATTTTCGAAGTTATTAGGTCACATTTGTTCTTAAGATTTGAGGATTCCGTCTTCAAAGTTCACTTGATCGAAGAGGTTACAATCGACTTTCTCGATGTACACCGTAGCGGATCGGAAGCGGCAAATTCTGAAAAAAGCGAATCGGTTGTTTCTGAAGAATCTGAGGAATCTTCTGGTGGTGATGATGACGTAAGCAGTGCGTTGGAAGCAGGGAAAGTTTTGGAGGAGACAGCTGGTATTACGTCAATGGGAATGGGTGTACCGTCTGGTTCCAAGGAATTGGGAAAAACAACAATTGATGAGGAATTGATTAATGATAGTGGGGGGGTGGAGGCTGCGAGCATATCTAGGACAGAGGAAATTATTGGTTCAGTACAAAAGAGTTTTGATTTAAATGTAAGGGCCAATAGTGATGGTGGACTGGGTGATATCTTTGTAGTGGGCCAAATTAGTGGGCCTGGAGTCACAAATGGCGAATTTAATAGTTCAGGCAAGGATTTGGACGGATTGGGCCCAAGGGAGGAGGAGGACTGTTCTGTGAATTTGTCTGACCCATTCCGGATTTATCCTTTAATTGAGGAATATGACAGAGCAAGATTGATTAATTCTGGAACCGATGGTGTCAGGAATGGTTTGACTTTAAACAGGAAAAGACGCCAGGCAGGAGTCTGGGATGCAGAGGTAGTTCGTAATTCGATTGCGGAATTCAATACAAACATAGTGGGTGGTCAGGAGCCTTTACGTGAGGAAGATGATTTAACCACTGAATATGACAGGTTTGTCTAATGGAAGCTGAAGGTAATTGGGTCAGAAGCGTAGAATTAGGTTTGGTGGAGGAAAAGAATAAAACAGAGGCTTTGGCATTTTTTAAGAACTGTGAATTAAGGGACAGGGTAGGAAGTGTTTCAAAATCATTAGGTTTGGGTGATTGCTCTGATTCGGTTATTAATGCGGATGCTTAGCTTAAACATAAGAGGTTTGGGGAGTGGTGTGAAGCGTAGAGAAGTGGCGGACCTAATAAGATCGGAGAACTTGGATTTTATTTGTATTCAAGAAACAAAGAAGCATGCGGTGGATAAAAATTTTGTGGTAGCTTTATGGGGCAGCGTGGAGGTTGATTGGGTTTGTGGCGGTTCGAATGGGTTATCGGGAGGACTTCTATGTATGTGGAGCACGAAGAGTTTTAAAAAGACGGGTTTTTGGGGCGATGAGGGGTTTTCGGATATTGAGGGGATATGGGATAATGCAAAAGTTAGGATTGCTAATGTGTATGGACCAAGATCACCTTCCGAAAGAAGCATTCTTTGGGGAAAAATTCAAAAGAGGGTGTCGGAAAGTGGAATTGGATTTTGGTGCATTTGCGGTGACTTCAACTCGGTAAGAGATCCTTCCGAAAGAAAGGGGGTAAGAGCTAGCGTAGTTGATGGCGACATGAGAGAATTTAATCGTTTCATTGAGGAGCTTGACCTTATTGATCTCCCGCTCCAACGTAGACGTTTCACTTGGTATAAAAAGAATGGGTCATGTTGTAGTCGACTTGATCGTTTCCTTTTTTCAAAGGAATGGTTAAGTAAGTGGAGTGGTTTATCTCAACATGGCTTAAGAAGAAAAGTTTCGGATCATGTTGCCGTCTTGGTTAAGACCGTGTGCAAAGATTGGGGACCTCGGCCGTTTAGATATGTGAATGGTTGGCACAATGATCCGGGCTTTGTGGATTTGGTGAAGACCACTTGGAAGGAGACGAAGGTTATTGGATGGGGAGGATTTGTGCTAAAAGAAAAATTAAAAGTCTTGAAGGAGAAAATCAAAGCTTGGTTGTCAAACGAGGGTGGTAGTGTGGCCAATAAAATTGGAAGCTTGTCAAAAAAACTGGAGGAACTTGACAAGTGTGTTGAAGTTGACTTGCTAGGGGAAGGTACTGGAATTTGGGGCAGCAGGCCCGTTGAAACAGAAAACAGAGAGATGCCGCATGCTGTCAATTCTGACAGTATGCGGTATGTTTCTGTTTCCAGAAACAGTGCTGCCCTTTTAAGTAATGGCGCTGGAAATTCTCGTCAAATGGAATATCTGGAAGTTCAAGAGAAATTGGGTAATTTGATGGAGCTACAAAACAACATAAAATTCTAGCAATCTAAAGAAAGATGGGCAAAAGAAGGGGACTTAAATTCGAAGTTCTTTCACCGGTGTGTGGAAGCTAAAGGAAGACAAAAGTTGATCGATGGGTTGAGAATTGGTGGTGTTTGGGTGGAAGAGGTGGAGAAGGTGAAGGAAGGAGTCCGCTCTCACTTCGAAAAACATTTTTGTAGAGGGAGTAGTAGCCTTGATGTGGTTGGTTTAGAAAATTGTCCGAGGCTTGAAGAGGGGGATAGCGTTGAGTTAGAGAAGATGTTTGAGGATGAGGAAATTAAAGAGGCATTTGGAGTTGTGGAGTGGATAAAAGCCCTGGACCGGATGGGTTCTCTTTTCACTTTTTTCGATTTTTTTGGGAAATTGTGAAGGATGATGTGATTCGATTTGTGAAGAAGTTTCATTTGAATGGAAAATTAGTAAAAGGACTCAATAATTTGTTCATCACACTTATCCCTAAAAGAGCAAATCCGGTGGCAATTGAAGACTTTCGGCCCATCTCGCTTATTGGAAGTGGTTACAAGATAATTGCGAAAATCTTGGCTAATAGGTTGAGTAAAAAAATGGGATCTTTAATTTCCTTGAATCAATCGGCCTTTTTGGGAAGTAGAAATATCCTAGATAGTGTACTTATTGCAAATGAAATTGTAAGTGAGGCCAAAAAGAAGAAAAAGAAGTGTTTTGCCTTCAAAATTGATTTTGAAAAGGCGTATGATACGGTTAGTTGGTCTTTTTTGGAGCAATTGATGCATTCTATGGGGTTTGGAAGTAAGTGGATTGGGTGGATCATGTCGTGTATATCCACGGCTTCTTCCTCGGTGTTGATTAATGGTAGTCCTAGTAAGGAATTTTTGCATAAGAGAGGATTAAGATAAGGTGACCCCCTATCACCTTTTCTTTTCCTTGTTGTAGCGGAGGGACTTAGTCTCATGAGGGAAAAGGCTTTCTCTTTGAAGCTCTTTGAACCCTATAGAGTGGGAAAGTTAGAGGTTGAAATATCTCACTTACAATTTGCGGATGACACAATCTTTTTTGGAGAAGCAACGGATGAGAATATTGTAACTTTGAAGAGTGTGTTGAGATGCTTTGAAGGGATGTCCGGGCTTAAAATAAATTTCCGGAAAAGTTGCTTGATGGGATGGGGTGTGGATGAGTTGATTCTTAATGAATGGGCTTTAAAGCTTAATTGTAAAGTGGAAACAACCCCATTCACTTATTTGGGTTTGCCTATTGGGGAGAAGGAGTCGGGGGTGAAAATGTGGAAAGTGGTGGTAGAGAAAGTGGAGAAAAGATTGGGGCGTTGGGCGAATAAAGTGCTATCCTTTGGTGGAAGAATTGTCTTGCTTAAATCGATTCTTGGTTCACTACCCCTCTATTATTTTTCTTTTTTCCTTGCACCCGTTTCTATTGTCCATGACCTTACTTCTCTCCAAAGGAATTTCCTTTGGGGTGGCACCATTGGGGATGGCAAAAAAGTTGCTTGGGTTAAATGGGATATTGTTTGTTTGTCTAAGGAACAAGGTGGTTTGGGCGTAAAAGATTTATCTTTGTTTAACTTAGCTCTTTTGGAAAAATGGGTGTGGGGTTTGTTAAATAATTCGGGGAGTCTTTGGGTAAAAGTCCTTAATTCAAAATATGGTAGCTTATGGGATAATGTTTTGAGAATTAAAGAAGGGAAGTCGGGTTGTTATTGGTGGTCTTCTTGGTGGAAAAACCTTGTTGTAAAAGTTGCTTTGAGACCGGGTTTTTTTGAAAATTTTTACAAAAAATTGGGGTCGGGTTGTTGTACTAGTTTTTGGAACGAACCTTGGTTGGGTAATGGTGTTATATTAAAGGATTCGTTTCCTAGACTTTATGCGCTTGAAAATCAAAAATCTGTGTCTGTTGCTAATAGATTAAGGGAGGGCTTCAAGTGGGATTGGTTTAGAATTCTTTCTGCCTGGGAAGTCCAAATGGTGGCTAATCTTTCTTTGCTTTGCAGCTCACACTCTTTTGTACCCTCAACAGATGATGATCACTGGATATGGGGTAAAGAAAAGGACGGTGCTTATTCTGTGAAATCAGGTTACAGGGTGCTGTCGGAGTCAAAGTCAGGGGATAACAATGTGCCTCCACACACTCCATTACTGCAGTGGAAACATAAAATTTGGGTGAATACAATCCCGTTAAAGTTGAATGGGTTTGCCTGGAAATTGGCTTGGAATCGAATTCCAACACTTGATAATCTACAAAAACGGAACATCGTGCATCAAGATGTTAGAATCTTGTGCAAACTGTGCTTCGAGGAAGATGAATCTGCAGATCATTTATTCCGCTGCTGTAAATACTCAGAAGAAGTGTGGAGATTGTTGGCGAAATGGATAGGGGGTTCGTTTAATCCCTGTTCTACAGTAACGGAACTGCTACACGGTAGCATCCTGCTGGGGCCGACACTGTCCGCAAGAAAGAAAGCTACACTTGTGCAATGTACCATATGGTACATTTGGAAGGAAAGGAACTCGAGGTTCTTCACTTCGGAAACTCACTCGGTTATGGAGGTGCTAGATGCAATGAAATTGAGACTGTGGAGTTGGTTAAAGGTGAAAGGGGAGGTGAAGAAGGGATTTAAGCTGATGGACTGGTTACTTTGTCCACTGGAGTGCTGGTTGTAGCTATCTGCCACTGTTGCTCAACATTGATGATAATGAGATTTTGGAGGTGGTTTTGGCATTATATGAAGTGAGGTTATGATGACTGTTGGTGCACGTGGATTGTTTGGGTTTATGGTCAACATGATTACATGTAGTGCTATTATCTTTTCTTGTCATGTTTTGCTGTTGTAACTATTTGGTGAGATCATTGCATACGAGTGCCACTTGTAGTCCCCTCGTGCGTGTTTGTAACCCGGTTGGAGTGCTCCCCCTTTCGTTTTCTTCGGTTTAGTTCCCTAAACTAGCCACGAAAGGTTTCCACTCTAATCGGCCTTGACTAGAGTGATTTCTTATGCTCGTCACCCCCCTACTCTTGGCTCCTTGCTAGTAAGGTAGACATGCTAGACGAAGGGGGTGGTCTTGGGTAGTTACGGACTCGTCGGTGGTGCGGTGTGTTCTTGTTAATGCTTTGATTTTCTAGGTGGTTGTATAGTTGGTTGGTAGCATCACTTATGCACCGTTGTATGTTGTATACTTGCTTGATTTTTTAATAAAATTTTGCCGTTACCAAAAAAAAATAAAAAAAATCAATAATAAAGTTCACATTCACTACTGGTTTTTATTAATTAACTCTCAAGTCTGATTAAAAAGAACATACTAGACGCTAGATGATTGGCTTATTAATAGTGGGGATAACAATAATGGAGAGAATATTATTCATTAATGATATTATATATACAATCCTCAAAAGAAAATAAGCATGAATAATACAAATTAGTGATTTTTTTTAAACGGTAAATTTTTATTAATAAATAAAAAAATGAGCATAAGTAATGCTCGAAAACGGTTACACCAAACCACTAAACCAACAACAAACTGAACCTACTAAATAAGAACCTGAATCTCCTGAACCCAAACTCGAACCTCCTAAACCTCTCGAATCTCCTGAACCCGAACCTCTTAATATTTCTAAACCTACCAACAACATAGAAAGAAAGCTCCTAAACCTGAACCTCCTAGACATGAACATGAATCTCCTGGACCCGAACCCAAACCTCGTGAATCTTCTAAACCCGAACCGGCCTCTTAATACTCCTGAACCTCTTGAATCTCCAGAACCTGAACCTCTGTCGAAACAAGAAATGTTCCCAGCCATTGCCACCACCAATAATCGCAACCTCCATAAAAAAGAACCTTGACGGAAGCCAACATCGCCCTGTATGCTTCAATATCTACTTGAGTCACCTCCAGATAAGACGCATCCCACATACACCATCCCAAATAATCAACACTTCCATGAACCCCAAAATAATAATCAATTTCTTGGGCTTCAAATGACTCATGCTCAATGCAATTAAACCAAAAACTCAGTTTCAGTTTGGCTCCTAACAACGATTACTTTTGGCAATGCTTGATGTTATATGAGTTGAGTGTAGTCAAGCATTGTCTGGCTCGAATCCTCTCGTTTGGCATTGAAGCCGAGCTTAACCTCGACATGTTAAGTAAACGAGTAAAAAGTAAGGATCGGGTTTAAACGAGCCTAGTCGAGTTCGAACCGAACTTGTAACTAAAAAAAGTGAAAATATAAAATAATATATTACGATTATTTTTTTTTCAATATTACG
>JAQRGC010851187.1:0-24608 GCA_028659135.1 Plantago lanceolata | reverse complement strand
ATAATATTATATTTTAAACATGTAGTCAAAGTATTATAGAAAATGAATTGTATTGAAATGGTGATATTGTATATAAAAGGAAAAACAAAAAGTTATGATGTATGTATAAAATTAGATTATGTAATAAGGAATATGATATTAAATAATTAAATATCAAAATAATTTCATGAATATCTTTCACTAGTATTGCAAAGTAAATGATAATTAATTTCATTTAGACTATAAATACAAGACCAAACCAATAGTCTCAACATCCAACATTCACATTTTCAAGCACAAAAAACATGAGTTTCAATACAATGAAGTATCTTCTCGTACCTGAGAAAATTCTACTTTAGAAAAATCATCTCTCTAGACGCTCAAGCGAAACCCTAAATGCTCTAGCCGCCGGGACTATTTCCGGTCAATCTGATCTCCTCTTCTGCTGCTTACCATTGATGATGGATTCTGGGATACCCCAGAAGAGATCCAGGAATGCAACTGATGCCCCAGACATGAATACACCGGGGAGAACCAACCAGGAATTTGAGGCAGGAAAACCAAACCCCTTCCCCACCTACGCCAGCAAACTGTCACAGAGTAGACCGATGGATGTACGTGTTAATACTGAAAACACATTGGAAGAACGTAGTAAGATAAAGATCTTGCCCCGTTCAGACGAAATACCTTTCAAAAGCCTCGAGTTCGATGAGGAGTTTGAAGATCTGATGTACCAACAATGGCAGGAAACCATTTTGGTTAAAACTATGGGAAATTCATGGTACTACCATGCCTTATGTAGTAGACTCGATTCCCTTTGGAAGCTCCAGGGATGCTTTGAACTCATGGATTTGGGTGCTAGTTGCTACTGTTTGAAAGGTGTATCCCCCGAAAAGAGAGAGATGATTCTCACAGAGGGACCATGGCAACTGGCAGGTAACTTTCTTTCAATACGTAAATGGAAGCCTGATTTTGACGCAGAGAATGACCCCATTGAAAGTGCCATCACATGGGTGCGTGTCCTTAACCTGCCAATGGAAATGTTTAGAGAATCGGTGATTCAAGCCATTGCTTCATGCATAGGAGACCCCATCAAGATTGATGGAAATACGTTTTCCGCTAAATGGGGACGTTTTGCTAGGTTTTGTGTGCAGGTGAACACAGATGAACCCTTAGAACTGGGACTGCGTATCAAAGGTAAGATCTACCAAGTTGTCTACGAAAATTTACCTTCCTTGTGCCATGAATGTGGTAGAGTAGGACATGTGATAGCTGAGTGTCCTCATGCCATTCGGAACTGGGGAGTGGATAATGATGCCCAGAAAGATGGTGATACTGCAGGAACCAGCGACAACCCAGTTATTATCACAGAAAACCACAAGAAAAAAGACTGGTTAATGGAGAAAGCCAAGAAGAAACAGTTTGGCGAGTGGATGCAAGTCACCCGTAAGAAAAAAGAAAAAACTGAGATTCCAGTGGCTGGGAATCCCAAACTGAACAGTAATGCATCCAAAGGCAGACAACAAGTTAATTCTACCGGTAACAGGAATGCTGATGGGTCGAATAATAATCAGAACATGCCCAGAAATAAAGGGCAGGGAGCCCAACAACGTCCCATACAGAAGGAAAAAGAGGTGGAGACAGCCATTAATACCTCGACCTCTGTTGTGCCGTCCTCTACTAGTACCGGAGCAGAATACCAACCAGCACGCATCCCTACACAATTTAACGTGGGAGGGATGATCCTTCCGGCTTCCATAACAGGTAAAAGGGCTGTGGCACAGACCAAGAAGCAGCTAGCTTTTACGCTATCTTCTGCTGGGAGCAGACCAAATATCCCTGCAAAACAAAATGGTTTGATAGATCTCAGTATATTTTCCAAAAATATATATCAAGCCTTGAATCCAGAAGCTACTGACTCAGACCCAAATTCTAATGGAATAGGCAGGGGAGGAGGTAGATCTGGACAATCTGGAGGTGAGTTTTGTGAACGAGATGATAATCGTGAGTTGGACATAACCAGTAATAGAGACAGGAACTCACAGAATATTCAGAGATCCGGTTCAGAGGGGATGCTGGCAGAGAGCTATGACAACCCCATTGGAGGAGTTCAGGCAAAGAATGATGATACGGGAATCACTACATCAAGTGATGTCGACATGCTTGGGGGTGTCTGTTGACAATCTTTTTATCCCTGCCATCTTTTTTAATTTAGATATGCGGATTGTATCATGGAATTGTCAAGGTGCTGGTAATCAGCGTTTTAGAAGGAATTTTAGAGAAATGGTTCGTTCTCATCATCCAACTGTCATTTTCCTAATGGAAACGAGAGTGACTAATGAGAATGCTCATACTATTGCTGCTTCATTAGGGTATTCTCGTTATGAAACTGCACCAACTTTGGGTATGGAAGGAGGTGTATGGATGTTGTGGAATGAAGAGGAAGTTTATGTAGATGTGGTTACTTTCTGGAATTTATGCCCAGCCAAACAAGGAGGACAAAAATCGATGCTTTGAGAATTTGGTAGGTATTTCGAAATCAATTGATCTACCATGGCTAGTTACAGGAGACTTTAATGAAGTTGGGTTTGCACATGAAAAAAGAGGAGGTAAGTCAACCTCACTTAACAGGCTACATACTTTTCAACAAGTTTGGGAGGCTGCGGGACTTATAGATTTGGGTTTTAATGGTCCCAAGTTTACTTGGACAAACAATAGGGAGTCAGGAAGCAAAATAAGAGAAAGAATTGATAGAGCCTTGGCGAATGGGCTGTGGATAGAAAAGTTCCTAGATAATTCAGTCTATCACCTACCTAGAACACATTCAGATCACCACCCGATTATGACAAAATGTTATGGTATGGAAGCCCCTCAGAGAACAAACCATTTCGTTTTGAAGCCATGTGGTTGCAACACCCAAAGTGTGCAGAGGTTTTGCAGAATATTTGGCAGGGATCAAATAATATCGTGGAAGCCATTAATGCTGTCCCTGAAACCATGATACAATGGAACAGGAATGAATTTGGTAATTTGTTCAAGAGGAAAAGAAAGGTGCTAGCTAGACTTGAAGGGACACAAAAATCACTAGCTACACACCCGAGTTTATTTCTCGATGGACTGGAGGTTACTTTGATCAAAGAGTATAATGATATACTCAAACAGGAAGAAGTTTTCTGGTACCAAAAATCTAGAGTTAAATGGTTGGCGGAGGGAGATAGAAATACTAGATTTTTTCACCATTCTACTCTAGCAAGAAGAAGAAGAAACAAAATTTTATCCTTAAAGATTGGAGATGAATGGATATCAGAAGACCATACCTTACGAGAACATGCAAAAACCTTCTTCATGAGCTTATTCTCTAACTCTGGAGACAAAGCCGCCAGAAGTCCCCTGAATGTGTCAGCATACCAGCGGTATTTATCTGCGGAAGATGCACAGAATTTATTAGCTCCCATTGATATCACTGAACTGAAAAAGATTGTATGGGAAACTAGTGCTATGAAAGCACCGGGTCCTGATGGACTCCAGGCAATATTCTACCAAAAAGGGTGGCAGTGGGTTCAAGAGTCGCTACTTGAATTTATGACAAATACTTTAAGGGAGCAGGAATTCGACCCCATAATCTGCGAGGCTTTCCTTTGTATCATCCCCAAGGTACCTAACCCCTCTCTTATCTCCCAATTCAGACCCATTTCTTTGTGTAATGTTCTTTACAAATTTGTTACCAAATGCATTACACTTAGACTGAAACATATGATGCCTGAGATTATTGAACCTACCCAATCTAGTTTTATCAAGGGGAGAAGTACCCAAGATAATATCCTGGTGGTTCAGGAACTATTGCACTCCCTCAGAACTAAGAAGAAAAACAAAGTGGGTTCTATGATTCTGAAGCTTGATCTTGAGAAGGCGTATGACAAGATTAATTGGGATTATTTAAAGGAAACTCTGTTTGCTTTTAATTTCCCAGGGCCCCTGATTAAGCTAATCATGTTCTGTGTAACAAATGCTTCAACCAGAATTTTATGGAATGGGGAAAAACTAGAGCCTTTTAAGCATGGGTGTGGCTTAAGACAAGGTGACCCGCTGTCTCCCTATCTATTTGTTTTATGTGTAGAAAGACTTTCCTACCTCATTACTGAAGCAGTCGACAGAGGCAAGTGGAAGCCTGTAATCCCTTGTAGGGGTGGACCTGCCCTCTCTCACCTGTTCTTTGCCGATGATTTAATTTTTATGGGGAAGGCTAAGTTAGAAACAACAAAAGAAATTAAGAGGGTAATGGATACCTTCTGTGCGAGCTCTGGTTTGAAGATTAGCCTCCAAAAATCCAAGGTCTACTTTTCACATCAGGGGGGGGCTGCACAAAAAAGAGAGATCAGTCGTCTCCTGGGATTTGGAATTACACAAAATCTGGGTAAATATCTCGGGGTGCAACTACAGCATGGACGGGTGGATCGTCAAACTCATGCTGCGTTACTAGATAAAGTTCTGGGGAGATTGAATGGGTGGAAGAGCAAGTATTTATCGGTTGCTGGACGTGCAACCTTGATCCAAAGTGTAAGTTCAGCCATACCAATATATTCCATGCAATCAAATTGGCTACCGGAGAATGTTTGTGCCAAGTTTGATAAGTTAAACAGAGATTTTCTATGGTCTACTGATATTAACATGAGGAAACTGCACTTGGTTGGGTGGGAGAAGGTACTCAAACCAAAGAATGAAGGTGGACTGGGTCTAAGAGATACAAGAACCTCAAATGAAGCCTTACTCGCAAAAATTGCATGGAAAGTGCTACAGTCAGAGAAGACTGTCTGGAGCTCTCTGATCCAGGCCAAATATCTTAAAGGTAGTTCGTTACTGGACTATCAACCCAAACCTGGGGACAGTTTAACATGGAAGGGCGTAACTAGATGTGTGAATCTAATGAAACCATTCCTGCGTTGGCGCATTGGAAATGGCAGGGTTGTGAAATTTTGGTATGACATATGGCTGGGAGAGCAAGCTTTATCCGAATCTGTGGAACATATCCATCCTCTGGATTCAAATCTCCATATATGTGATGTAATGGATGAGAATAATAACTGGAAGTTGAATACTCTCCACACTAATATCCCATCAGATTTACAGAACATGATACAGCAACATACTCTGGTTCTGACTGAAAACGAAGATACAATGTTCTGGAAAGCGAATGCCACTGGACAATATACTTGCCAATCAGGGTATAAAGCTTTTAGGTCCTTGGCTAATGTTGAAACTGAAAATGAATGCAGCTGGAAATGGATCTGGGGAACAAACCTTAGTCACAAGTTGAAGCACTTCGTTTGGCTTGCTGTGCAGGGGAGACTAGCAACCAATAAACTTCGACAGACAAGGAAAATCACAGATAATCCTTCCTGTCTGAAATGCAGCGCTGTAGAGGAAGATGTTTTGCACATACTCAGATATTGCCCTCAAGCTAAATCTGTATGGATGAAACTACTAAACAAGAATCAACTGCAACAATTTGATGAGTCAGACGATGATACCTGGCTGCGTACTAATCTGTGCGAGAAGAAGTATGCCTGCACACTCCTCATAGATACGCCCTGGGTCTGGATATTTGCTGCGGCTATTTGGTACTTGTGGAAAACACGCAACCACTTCGTGTTCAGACAAGAAATCATCCCTGAAAATACAGTTCTTTTCAATATCAAGAAACTCAGCATCGAGTTGCAAATCTCTTTAAAGGGTAAAAAACGGAACCCAATTGGTTATACCAGGAAAAAACCCAAAGTGAATTGGGTAAAGCTGAACGTCGATGGTGCTGTACCGGAGACGGGGTTGTCGGCGGGAATCGGAGTTGTGGCCAGAAACTCAAATGGAGATTTTTTGTGGGGGACAGCAAATCGCCTTAATTTGGCACCGGTAGACGAAATTGAGATGTTGGGTCTCAAGCTCGGGCTAGAGGAAGCATGGAAGAGAGAATTTAAAGCCTTGGAGATCGAAATGGATTCTCAGTCTTGTATACAAATGATCAACGGAGAGAAGAAGGTTCCGAATTACCTGAAAACAGTAGTACAGAGCTGCCAGAACTTGCTCCGACAGCCATGGGATGTTGCTCTGCGCTGGATTCCGCGATCGGCGAACACGGTAGCAGACCGGTTGGCTCACCGGAGTCTGCAACTAGATAAACATGAAGATGCTGCAATTTGGGAGGAAGCTCCCGTGTTTCTTTTTTCTTTACTTGAATTAGATAAGTCCCGAGGACATGTAAGTCTTTTCCATACCAAAAAAAAAAAGTATCTTCTCGTGAATTTTCTTGTCCTATCACTCAACATTTTACACAAAATGCCACATGCTGAGGCGACATGTACTTTCAGTAGAATGCATTTACATGTGGTTAATAAACTTATAAGTTACGCTAAGGTCCCTAACCACTCCGATAAAATGATAGTGCGATGTCAATCGGGAACTAAAGATTTAGGCACTCGTCAAATCGGCCAAGATGAGGATTATAGCTGGAATTTTTGTGCAGATTATGCCGACAATCTGTACTTTTGTCACTTATATTGGGATTCAAAAGATGTTGTCTTCGACGCGTACACAAATCTAATGGATAAGAAATGTATTAAACATGTGTGTTCCTGGGAAGCACACCCCGACGGTATTTACTTTGGCGGCGATTATCCTCCAGATCCAACTAGGTTGGTGAAAAAGTATAGTTGGGTTGACCATGCGGTCAAAAATCTCAACAGTACGTCTTGAGAATGTTGTATTCAGGATTTTGATGCTACAGAAGTTATCTGACACCTTTCACATTGTTTGTGTATCTCATGTGTGGGAATCACATGCTATGTGAAATGTTATAGATTACACAACTAGCATCTATAACCATATTGTGTTGAAATGAAATTCAATATTATGGTTTTGGATTATGGTTTGATTTAATTTACTCAAATGTGAAAAATATATATTTTGTTATTGGCAGCAATTTACGGTGTTACTTTCAGTTCAGTCTTTGTAGTATAACAACAACAACAACAACAACAACGTTAAAAATTGATTGTGTGGATAGCCGAATAGAGTATTTGTTAAGTTGATATACTCCAAAACAAAAATCATCTAAAAAACTGGATCACTCTAGTCAAGGTCGATGGAGTGAAAACCTTTCATGACAAGTTCAAAAAACTTAGCCGAAGAACATGAAAGGAGGTGAACTCCAACGGAACTAAAAAACAATCGGAGAGTACAAGTATCACTTGTACACTACCCCATTCCAACTTAGGTCCCAATAGCAATACAATTATACAATACCCATAAAATGTCAATTAATAATTTACTCATCCAACTAAACTAGAACCACGAGCCATCACTAATCAAACTCGTGTGATACATTAACCAAACTAACACCACAAAATCCCAAACCAGCACCATACTTCATCTTCCCCAACACATCACGCAACCTGTACCTCGTCTTCTTCTTACTAGCTCGGTAGCTCCAACATTCATGGGGAAAGAGGAACCAATCTGCAAGTTTACTGAAACGCTGTCGTTTTATCAGTATTAAAAGTCTTCTCCCTTGACAACCAAGTTTTTTTCACCTCGAAACTGTAAGAGAAAGTAATATTCCCTTGTTTAAAGCCCATAAAAAATTCGAATCACGTAATCAGATCTCCTTTCACAGTGTGACTTGGTCTGTTTGCGTTAAAGGAGTTCATGGTGAAGGATAATGAATCTTAGAGGAAGGAAGAAGAAAGAAAGAAAAAAGTTAGGAAGAAGGAATACATTAGGGCTCCAAATATTATATTGGACTTTTTCGTAATAAGTTTTTACATTGGCCTATTTTTGTAATAGTTATTTAAAATGGACTTAATATGTTATATCACCCCTAAAGTGGCACTTAAACGCGATAAACCGTTCTTTTAAATGTATTAGTAGTTTACATAAAAATACTGTATATATAATTGTTACTACTAGTACACAATTGCATAGAAACGATGAATCACATTTACATGCAATGGCGCACAAGACTACACTGGACACAAGAGGATGCACTTCCTCACGTCAAAGAAAAAGGAAAAACACAAGTTTGGTGCTACACTCATTCTTACCAAGTCTTCAGTCTTCATAGTTCCCGTTGTTTTGGAACTTCATGCTGAGGAACAGAAACTCTTTACACTTAACAGCTACAAACAAAATTGAATCACTGACGATAATTCTCAGGGAGAGGGACAACCCGGTGAAATGGCACTGATCGCTGAGGCAAAGATCCATCCTCTTCATCATCGTCAAATTCCAAAAGGTAACTGTAGGAAAACCCAAAAGAAACTCAGATAACTACTACTAGTAGTGATCTCTATAATGTTTTTTGTTGTTAACTTGTACTAACAAAGAAGCAAGTTGAAAAGTAAAGATGCTTACTCATCTGCCTTCCTCTACACGATTACAAATCACAAGCGTAACGAGGCATACAAAACCAGCAAATAGTTAGTAACCAGTTGATTCATGTGTATACAGTATGCAATGTATTGCAACTTGATGAGCAATGAATACCTTCCGCCCTTGGACAACGGTTGCTTTATATAGTGCAGTGGTTTCTGGATATACTGCGAGGACATGTCTTCCAGGAGGAAAATCTTGAGCACCAGAGGGATCGGTACGCTTTGGAAAAGGTATGATGTGTGACACATGCAGCTTGTATTTTCTGAAAGTAAGCAGCATGAGGATCAACATTACAAAATGATTAAACAGAAAAGGTCTGCACATCCTCACAAGAATTGAACTGAATGACTACTAAATGGAAACATTTAGAAAAATGTATGGCATCAGATCATTCAGGCATATGCTCCAAATGAAGAACAGCATCTACCCAGCAAGTGCTGAAAACGTCTGATGCTTGTAAATGGAATGTAAAAATGTTATATGGGTTTTATCCTCATAAAATCTGATATGTCGTCTTTGGATAGTGCAACAAGTATTAAGTCCTCGAATGACTACTAAAAGTCTAAATGTAAAACATTTAGAAAATTGTACGGCATCAGATCATTCAGGCATGTGCTCCAAATGAAGAACAGCATTTAAGTAGCAAGTGCTGAAAAAGTCTGATGCTTATAAAAGAAATGTAAAAATGTTAATATGGGTTTTATCCTCATGAAATCTGATATGTCGTCTTTGGATAGTGCAACAAGTATAAGTCCTCAAGCAGGTACAAGTATCAGAAAAGGAAAAGTAAAGTACAAATTTGACCTTAGTAGGAAAACTATACGAAACTAATGAATTCATAGAGAGGAAGATATTCATTAATAAATCACAACTGAGAGAATACAGTACAAACCTCTGACCACTGCTCTCATCATCGTCTCCCGGTTCTTCATCCAGGACTTCAACTCTACATTAGAGGGCAATTGTGAGAAAAGAACAGAATAAAAAAAAAAAAAACAAGAAAAAGAAGAGCGAAACGAAAACAAAAGAATAAACATGGTGTAGATGAGTGATCTTCAGTTAATAAACCGTTATGTACTTACTCTCTAGTTTCCTTGTCAACGTTGATCACTTTAACCACAAACCACTCATCCTTAGCAGCATCTTCTGGGGTGACCCTTGCTGCCACCTGAATTAATGTGGAAGGAGAGAGAGCACACACAAAGTTAAGAATCAATAAGGAGAGATTTTAGATGATAACAAGTGAAATGATAAAGCATTAAAGATGAAAGCATACTTGTTCACCCTTCATATTCGCAAGTGTCTCCAACTGATTTAGTTGAGCTCGCTGGGCAGGAGACAGTCTAGGGGTATCAGAATCGGCCTTTCTCTTCTTATTATTTTCTGCAGTTCGTGAAATTTGAAAAAAACAGAATTAAGCCCCATGGTCAAATTATTCCAAAGATGAAGTAAGAGTTACTTTTTCTGCATATATTTTATCCAAATTAGTTCAGCTTTGCTATCATTAACCTAGCTAATTCCCGATCATATTGTTTGACGTGCTATAATTCATAAGTATCAGATCCCATAATATTCCTTGAATACATCATACTACGTTACCAAGTAAGGACAGGAATCCATGGAAATTTGTGACCGTCATATATTAATGTACACTTTGTAGGTACGAACCATTTCTCCTGCGTTGTTGTGCTGTTGTTCCATGTGGTATTAATGCATCCAACTGTCCTAACAATTGATTGGAGATGCTGCAAAGAAATAACAAATCTGAGAACCATGCATAGACGTGAATACTTCCAAATTTCAAGATAAGGTAATCATCGTGAACGAGCTAAAACAAACATCAATGACAGATTGAGTGCAAGGTGGTTGCATGTGCGCATGTTTGCTTGCGACAGTTCTGTGTGTAAGCTTAGCTGAGAGTAGATGCATGAAGCAAAAAATTCCACGAAAATAAACTTCACAAAAGAAAAATGGAGCATTTAATAAAGTACAATATTGACATACGCGACTTCACTCTCAGACATCTCTTTGGCTTGAGTGTATAAGATCTTAAGCCTTGCCAATGATGTATCACCGGGCTTTTCTACCACCTCTGGAGCTGCATTCACATAAATCAATCAATTACAGAAGCCATCAAAAGATTTGCTTTTTTTTTTTATAATTGTCTGGAAAGTCACAAACCATGCACCCAACCTTGCCATAAGCATTTCAATTTGAAAAATAAAAACACAAAAAGCAGAGTAAACTGAAAACATGGAACAGTTGCAAATGTGGCGCAACAATTATGACCATGTCATAAGCACATAGGAAAAGGACATCGAATTCCCTTTTCCAGGTGAACCTAGAAAGACCGAATACATCACCGGTGCAAATCCAAAATTTAAGACAGCATTAGACAATTGTCCTCTTGTATCGTTGCTGCTCCAACTCCAAGAATGCTCAAATTTTCAGAAATCACTGATTGTCTATACCCTTAAAACCAGCAACCCAGAGCATACTATGCAATAATGCAAATACAGTTCTACTCCACCAAGAACTACCATATATAGCCTCTCCGAGCAAAAACCATCCATATCAACCACCACCTCAAAATTTCCCACATCCTCACGAATCGCGTACATTTATATCTTCTAAATCCTCCTTAATTTGACATTGATTCATCTCACTAATAATTTTTAAAAAAAAAATCACTTCAAAAAATCTGCAATGTATCAAGTTTAACCAAACTTGATCACAAAATCACTAGTATTTGGTAAACATGATCAATAAATGAATTGTCTTGAAACAAATATACACTCTAAATAAATTACACATACAAACAAGCAAAATGACTTCATCAAATAATTTCACTAATTTCAACAAATGCCCATCACCACCACTCCACTCCACTCCAGGCCATTTTAACTTAATAATAAACCGAATCAAATTTCACATATCATTAATTACCACTCAACCGTTTCAATCAAACAAAAACACCAATCATTAATTATTACTCCCACTCAACTACTACTACAGTAAATCATAAAAATACACCAAAAAACAAGGAACAATAATTCCAATTAATCCAACCAAAAAAATAATAAAAACAAAAAAAAAGTTAAAAAAATAAAATAAAATAAAACTCACTGGATTGTAGCTTCTTATGCATCTTGTTGATCTCCATTAACACTTCCTCTTGCTCCTTCCTCAACCGATCGAGCTCCTTCGAGTTGTCCAGTATCCCCGCAATGTCAGGTGACGACATCGTTTCACCTTAAACTCTTCGAGATATTGTGTCTGTGAATTTGATTTCTGAGAAAATGGAAAAAGGAGATATTTATAATTTGGATGATGAAGAAGGTAGTATATAAATGGTTCTTGGTCAAAATGGAATTTTCGATGGGTTTGGTAATGGACACGGGGACAATATGCGGCTGAGATCACAGTTGTTGGTTGATCGGGTATCTGGTTGGAGGACACGTGGCGGGCGGGTTGATCAAGTAACGGATAATGGGGAGTGTTTTGTAATATGTGGATTGTGGCGTCCGCTTGATTTAATGAAAGTCTTTTGTGTTTAGTGGATTTTAAAAGCTTTCCTAATCAAAGAGTGATAGTGATCAATTAGCGAAATTTGAAACTTAAATCATTGAAGACTTAAAAGTTAAAAGAGACATAAATTGGAAGGCTTGAATTATTTTAAAGATTCGTTAGGGAGTGATACTTCGTTGTAACTCGAACGAGACTTGATATGAGTTTTAAGAGCTTTCCGGCCCTTACAAAGTATAGTTACACGCAATCAACGTTGGATGAGGAAGTGTATGTTCGAAGACTAGATGTTGGAGTATGTTGTGGAAGGTTGGTAATTGAGTGTCGTGGTGGACATATTTTCTCATACTTTAATGGTGAATGTCCACGCGAATCGTTCATCTTCGTCGATTTATAGTGTAAATTATTGACAATGAAAGCATGCTTATTAAAGTGAAGTAGATATATATTAAAAAAGATATTCAACTCTTAAAGTTCTTTATTTTTCTTAATAGGAATTTTAAATTTCTATTTGAGAGGTAGCTAGCGTATATGTCCATTGCCAATTCATTCTCCATTAAGGAAGCAATGGATTGGATCGCATCATCGGCTAATCCCAACCAATGTTATTTGCAATCGAATTTGAGATCAAGGCTTGTGAAGTAGTATTTGCAAGTATTTCATATCTCCCACATTGATTTCATTTTCAAGTACTTGATACTTGGGTGTTCAACCGTATTGTTCGCATTGATGGGGAACTATTCAATCAAACAAACGTATAGTATTTGACTTGAACGATATTTCCCCTTAAGTTATAACGTACATTAAGATCTCGACACGGGCCTGTAATCGAACAATCAAGTTACATGGCCCATATCTCATGGCAAGGTTTGTTGTTGTAAGAAAAACAAATTAAAGCCCAATGATCTGGTCCAATTGGCAGTCACAGAACCAAGTCCAATATAGTGCGTCTAAATACGATCATTCATTAAACCGGAAACATTAAAAAGTGGCCGGCAAATTAAAACAACAATATAAAACAGCAGGTGACCATTCATAAACTGAAGCTAAATGTTGAAAAATGGCAGATGCAAGTCTTATTCAATCAACAAAAAAAGTTAAGAGGAAAGTTATTTCATAAGCTAAATGCCAAGAGATTCAGTACGGAAACCAAACAAAAAAGGTTGTAAAAATAAATAGAGCATCGATCGTTATACTTGACACGTCCCAGCCCCTTACACCCTTTCGATATATAAACTGTCGAGTTACTTACCTGTTACTAGCCTGTCCAAGTCAAATTGGAATAAAACTATAAAAGAACAAATCACATATAATTTCAGGTGTCTCGCCACAACATTTAACAATCTTTATAGGAGGATGGCTAGAAAGTTTGTGTTCAGCGTCACCTTATCAGTTGAATTTTAATCTTACCTTATTTGACAACATATAACTACGATAATTTTTTTTATTAAATACCAATAAAATAATTGATTCGTAAAAGGTGAAAAAAAATATGTGTAAATAACCTATTCGGAATAGCGATCAATCACCTTATCAATTTTTTTAATCAACCTCTCAATTCATTTTGTCAAAATTGTGTTTTTCTAAATTCTAACCTTAAGTGCTTGAATTCTAGCACCTTGTTTTTATTGGCAAGAAGGTGTAAATGAGCTATTTTTCCTAGCAAGATTATGAATTTCTAATCTCCCTATAAATACTTATTTAAACCCTATGATTAATAATTTACTACTACTAATTATCATCGCCAGTGGAGCCCACCTGGTGGTATTCCATTCCATTCCAAACTTCCAGTCTTGTTCCTCCACCATCATCATTGATTATTCGTCAAATCATCAAACACACACACAGCAAAGAACACATCTCCGTCCAATTAATTAAACTCACCTCTCATAATTGCACACATATACACTTGAGTTGCCAGTTGCCCATTATTCCCCACCAATTCTTCCCGTTTAACTACTCACCAATCTTGCTCAAAAAACCTCGGACCATCATCAACCTTTAAGGATATACACAATCACCACCTGGGTCCAGCCAATCAATCTCCTTGTAAAGGCCGGTGCCACCAGATTCTGATTCTAAAGGTACTTGATTTTGACTCTGAATCTTGATTTCTCAACTGGGTTTTAGTTCTTTTTGTAAGTTCAAGTGTAGAATTTGTTTCTTGATTTATCTTGCTGTCTTGCATCTTTGAACTAGTCATACTTTATTGTGTGCTTTTACTTTGATGAATTTGAAATGGGATTTGACTATTTGAGTTTCCCACTTGGTTTTTACTTGCTTTGATTTGAACTGTGAACTAGTAATGGCTTGTTATAGACTTATAGCCTATAGAACTGTTGGAATTTTGAAAGGAACTAGTATTGTTTAGGTTGCATTTGGTGATTGGATCGATTGGGAACTGACTCTTACTGATTATATCTCAGAGGGAAACTAGCTCTAGCTGATTTGGAGGCTGGAGCAAAGACTGAATAGAAATGATGGGAACGCCTCGTACGCCTATGCGAAGGGCTACCATGTCCAAGTAATTCTTCAGCTCTAGCATTGTTATAATGTTATGCTTTTAGAGAGTAATGGAATTTACGTTATGATAGATGTTAGAGAGGAATATTCATCGAGAGTAATATGTTTCGTTAATGTGGTTGCAGTATGAATGTAAGAAGAACGAATGAGACGATGAGGCTGTTTATTACGACATTCGTGGGAGTTATATTTGGCTTCTTTTTAGGGGTCTCCTTCCCCACAGTTTCATTAACGAAGGCAGGGACTTTCTTCTTTTTTGTTCGTTTTATATCATAGTTTGGTTCAGTGCAAAGATTATTTAGCTGTATGGTTGGTTTATCTTTTTCTCCAGATAAATATACCGTCTAGTATATTTAATTCTATGGATATTCCTTATACGGAGGACAAGTATTCTGGTCTCTCCACCCAAGCTCTGCTGAATGTTTGGTCTTCTCTCAAAGGTCGAAGAGGACTCCCACACAAGTTCAATAAAACCAAGGTGAGCAAAACATGCATGAGCTATCAATAGTCTTTGCTCCACAACAATGTTCACACATTTCACCCCTCTTAGGCACACAGCTTTGTTATAGCTTTGTGTCCTTTTAGTAACTAGGAAGCATTCTGAAAGTTGTCCAAAAACATTAATGGGCTTTATGCCATATGTTTAAGTGAAAACTATTTGAGAAAGGAAATTATATCGTAGTTCTTCAGCCTCTATCCCAACTTGCCGGACAATTATAATGTGTTTGTGGTTTTAGCAAATTCAGTCATGTATTCTACCAAATTTTACAATGGACGTCTTGGCTGGCCAATAATATGCCATCACACAAAATGAGCATTATTCAACTATAGGCTGTTTGTGTAAAGACATGGTTCATTCATGGGTACACCATTACATTTGCTTATTCCTGTTATTTAATATGCAGATTTGGGTCCCGACCAATCCTCGAGGCACTGAGAGACTACCACCTGGCATTATCGTACCTGATTCTGATTTCTACACTCGCAGATTGTGGGGTCTCCCAGGTGAGGTGCGTGATTGTACATTTCAAATGGTATTTATGTTAAAGATAAATTAAGATGGCAAACCATTGTGATCCTCCAGGCTCCAGTTGCATTTGTTTTTAAAAAAAAGAGAGAGATAGAGAAGAAGAATAAGGAGGAAAACCAATTGAAGGAAACAAGACTTAAGAAATTTTGAAAAGCAAAATTAAAGAAAAATGCAAATAGGCTTCTGGATACAAAATTAAATTAGTTTTTGCTTGCTGATTAGTTATGACTTATGACTTATGAAATCTGTCTGGTCTAAAACAAAATAAGTTTGTGCTTAGCAAATTTAAGTAGAATGGTTGACTGTATTTTATCCCAATTCTAATTAAATGGATGTGCATTTGCAGGACTTAATAGTTAAACCAAGATATCTTGTCACCTTTACTGTTGGAATTGATCAGAAAAACAACATCAATGCAGCAGTAAAGAAGGTAACTGAGAACTTCCTTTCACCACGTTTTCTATAAATATTCCTTTCACCACGTTTTCTATAAATATGTACTTGTTCATTTCACGATTATATATTCTCATTGCCTTACAAAATTTTCAGTTGACAGAGAACTTCCAAGTGTTATTGTTTCACTATGATGGTCGGACAACTGAATGGGATGAATTTGAGTGGTCAAAACGAGCTATCCACGTGAGTGTGCGGAAGCAAACCAAATGGTAATTGTAATACTAAGCATCTGGCTCTTCTCACGAAATCCTTGTCTTATGGTTTTACATAGAAAACAATGTTAATTTGACTATTGCATCTTGTCAGGTGGTATGCTAAGCGTTTTTTGCACCCTGACATTGTTGCACCGTATGACTATATATTTATCTGGGATGAGGATTTGGGGGTAGAAAATTTTGACCCGGAAGGGTGAGCTACTGCTTATAACATCCTGCATTTTCTATAATCTTCTGGGCCTTTTTTAGTTATTTTTTTATTTAAAATATCCCCTATTTTGGAAGGTTCTTTTGGGTAATGACTGAACTTACTTTTCTGACAGATACATTAAACTTGTGAAGAAGCATGGATTAGATATTTCACAGCCTGGCTTATCTGCAGACAGTGGGATGACTTGGCAGATGACAAAAAGGCGAGAGGATACTGAAGTTCACAAGTATGAACATTGCTGTTTTAACCTTTTACTTTAATCTTCATAGTTTTCCTCATCAGATGTTTATTGTTGAAATGTTTTTGTTCATGCTTATAGGGACACAGAGGAAAGATCAGGCTGGTGTACAGATCCTCACTTGCCACCGTGTGCTGCGTATGTAGATCAGCTGCATTTGACCATTGATTGCTAGTAGTATGCATCCTATTAACTATTATACTGACCATGTTTCCTGTGATACAGATTTGTTGAAATCATGGCCCCCGTCTTTTCCCGAAGTGCATGGCGCTGTGTCTGGCATATGATTCAGGTACAGAAACGCTCTAATTTTTTACCTCACTTGAGTGAATGGTTTGTAATTATCACTTTGGCATATAAAAATCTGAATTTTACTGGCATTGCTACAGAATGATTTGGTCCATGGATGGGGTCTTGATTTTGCTCTCAGGAGATGCGTGGAGGTAAATTCTCCTTTCCATTCTATGAATCTTGCTTCCTAGATCTTAAATCAGTAAATAATTCGACGTACCTTGTGCTCACTGCATCTTTTTTGAAAGCAGCCAGCCCATGAGAAAATAGGTGTGGTTGATTCTCAGTGGATCGTTCACCAAACTGTTCCTTCACTTGGTAACCAGGTATGTTCTGACATTTCATCATCAAATTCTCAAGAGGATAATTTTTTCTCAAATTCTTATCGTTCTCTTTTCATTTTTTCCTGAACAAACTAAATGGCCTTTTCTTATGTTACAGGGTAAGGCAGAAAAAGGCAAAGCGCCGTGGGAAGGGGTACGTACAAGTTCACTCATTTTATGATATTAGCTGTGTCTCTTTACATCTATACAAGTGAATGTAATGCTCACTGTTCCGTCTATGATTCAGGTCCGGGAAAGGTGTAGAAACGAATGGACTATGTTCCAGGACCGCCTTATCGCAGCTGAGAAGTCGTATTATGAGGCGCTGGGAATGGATCCGCCTAACTCAACCCTTGTCAGTTAAGGAGGCATTTTGTTTAGAACTTTTGACATCAGAACTAGTTCTGAAACTGTTGTATGTAACTCTGGCCTGTTCTGTGTTCTTTTTGCCTTCAATTTATGGGAGTAACTAATTTTAGAACATTGGCTTAAAAGACTCAATCCAGTGAAGTAATAGAAATGTTGTACTAATACATACTGTATGTTGTACTAATACATACTGTAGAGTTAGCTAAAGGATGGTGGAATTGTGATTTACATATTTACATAATCAAATGCAGTTTCCTCTTGGAGCTAACTACTGTATATTCCATTTCGGAGAAATTCAACACCATGTTCGGCTCCGTTCAATACAAATGAGAGTTTCTGAACTGAACTTATTTGAATTGAACTGAATTGAAGTATAAATTTAAACTGAGCAAACCTGAACTGAACGGAACAACTGAACTGAAGACAACTGAAATTAAGGTGAACTGAACAGAGCAGATTCGTCTTATTGCGATCCTCGTACCTTCTGTTTGTTTCAATTTCATAAATCATAACCACTCGACAATCTTTATAACTCAGTGTCTGTAACAGATCTTGCATTAGTGAGCAATGTGGGCCAGTGGCCATAATTTGAATCTTTAAGGGGCGAATCTGCTAATTCTTTATAAACAAGGGGTAGATCAATAAATATCTCAATAATTGGTAAAACTGCACCGTTTTAAAAGGTTTTGAAACTTTTGGAGCCAGTGAACAGAAAACCCCCAAAAATCAAATCTCCCAAAAAATTTCAAAAATCTTCTTCCTTCCGCTAAATTTGGCGTCGCTCCACCACCCAATTTTCCCGCTCCGAAGCTTAATGCAGTAATGGAGGACGCTTCTCCAGCGCACTACGACAATCCCGACGAGTGGGAGCTTGTGAACGACGATGGATTCGTCTTCAAGCGCCGGAAACGGTCATCTCTCGACATCGCCGCCGCCCCGCCGCCGCCGGATCCGGCGGCGGAGAGGAAACGACGCCGGGTGAGGAAGAAGAGGATCCTCCTGAAGGTCACGGAGAGGCTTAAGAAGGAGATTGGTCAGTGGGAAATTTTGTCAAACAGCTTGCAGGCGTTGGAGAAAAGTAGTGCTCGGAGAGTAGAGAGCGTCCCAACGACGTCGTCTGATGTGCCTTCTAGCTCTGGAGAGCAACCGGAGTCGAATTCCGGTTTTACGAGGGTCATTGATGATCTACTTTGTCAGGTACTGCTCAGTAAGATTTGAAAATTTAACCTAGATTTATGTTTCTTTACATTTCAAATGACTGTGTGTTGTTGATCATGAATTAAAGTTTCGGTTTCGGTTTCGGGATACGTTTCAAGAAAGTAGACATATTCCAATGATTAAGTAGAAACTTAGTTTTGATTTTCTGGCTGTTAATGGAAATGTGAGAATCTTTGCTTATGAGTTATGATAATGGTTAATACACTTTAACTGAATCGATTCGAAACACATTTGATTTGATTTGCAGGTTGAAAAGCAGGAGGCTATAATCCAGGATGTATCGAAATTATGCGACTTAGCTGAGGAATTATGCAGTGCACGGGAAGAAAGGTCGAAGCAAATGTTTTCGGACCTGCTAGTATGGGAACCGTCACCAAGTGAAATCATGGGAGCTCTATGTGAACGGTAGACAAACATTCTTGGTGCATGTTATTTAGGTTGAAAACCATAACTAAATCTTGCAGATTGATATAAGTTAACGAAACAGGTTGTTAAAACTTGTATCTTGTGTGTGTATTCAGCTGTAATAGTGCAGGTTTATTTGTTGGTTCAGGTTTCTTTGTGTAAATGTAGCTCTCTAGATTTAGAAAATGAGGTTGAGTAGCTTGTGCAATGATTGAACAATGAGTTATTTAAGGATCCTCTCCGCTGGTGCTCAATGATTGATATTTTTTGTGCTACCACAGTTGCTTTGTGTTGTTGATTGTTGGTCTCAGGGCTAGAGAAACCCATGTGGATTTGCTGTGTGAAAGGAGGAATTTGTTGTCTGTATGTAGTGAACATGTTGATGTTCATCTTCTTTTGAATCCCTTAAAAAAGAGTATCTAGATGTTCGGGGCTAGATGTGCTTATAGTCATCATAGTATTAGTAGTGTATGAATGGTTGATAAAGCTATTGATTGTTTGTATGACCTTTTCGCTTTGTAGCCTTGAATTTCTAGCGATTTCCTATTCCCCAAGAATGTATGGGAACTAGTCATTTGAATTTGAGGAATACTTATCTTCTCAATTTGAAACTCAGTTACTGATTACCTGCTATACGTGCAGATTGCATGATCTTGAAACGCAGTTGTACTTATTGGGAATGTTTCTGCACTCTGGTATTTATTCATGTCCAAGGGTTAGATTGTCTGTTTAGGAATTAGATCAAATGTTCATGCGAAGCTCTAAAATGATACTTTGCTTATTATTAGGGGCTTTTCATTGTATTTTCTGCTGCTGAGTAGATGTTTGTGATGTTTTATCTATTATATTTGAATGTATGATGTCTTTAATCCTGTAGAAACGTCTCATCTAGCATTGTAAATTTCCTAAATACTTGATTGAGGTTCTGCACTTCTGCTGCCTGTCATACAAGGCGCCATTAATCATTTTAATCATTATTGGTTTGAATTGAACAAGTCCCGCACCGGTTTCTAGATTTTAGTTTCGGACAAAACAGGAGGCGGCCAGTTTCCTCCAGTTAGTACCACAAAAGCCTATTATTTGTCCCAGTTGTTTGATAAACTGTTCGTAACTTCGTATAGTTGCCCTCCATGCCTATTTTCTGAAGCATAAGGCTGCTATGCTCGATCAAATTCGTATTCAGTCCTGATAATCAGGGAGGTTTATATATTATTTTGATTTTCCCAGCAAGCAACAAGAATGTACAGCTTGTAGTTCACATGAAATCCACTACAATGATATAGTAGAAATGTTTAAAGAATAAATCAACTGTGAACTTTAGTTACAAACTCGAACATCAGTAGGTGTCATTTTGACATAGTTGCAAGATCAATTTCATTGAGGAGAGGGGGCATAACTTGAACTGGCTGGAAAATGAATCCAGCTTTACTGCAAGCATCCTCCAAAAGCTTAGCCTGTGACGGTCCTTCAGGGCAGAATACAACTACCGCGCCTCCACTGCCTGTAAATTTTGATGCTGCTCCAATCCGCCTAGCCACTTCAACCATCTCTATATTCAGGGCCCCAAGTGCTTCATCACCAAACATTTCCCTAAGAAACCACAAACTCTCGTCAGTTCTCAATAAACAGGATTGAAGCATTATTGGCGCGCGCACAGTTCAAAATGGGGATTTGAGAGCATGTTTGCAAGCTAATCACATCATATGGTGTCAAGGGGTGATTATATTTATAATTAATTATACAGCCTTACCTTCGTAGGTTGAAGTTGTCATTCATGAGGCTTGCAAATTTGACATAATCCTTCTCAACTAACGCAGTCCTTCCTTCCAGTGCAATATGTGCGACCTCTTCCATTAAAGATATGATAATTTTATCACCATTTAGCCACCTTTGTCGAACTGTAGTATGTACCTGTATTGCAATAACCTTTTCATCAATATCAATATATGATTCCAAAACTAGTCGGTATGCAGGAAAGAAAAATATATACATTGCACACGGTGAAACAAAACCAGAAAATTCGCCCACATGTATGCACTCATTAAGATTTGTAAGAATGTGAATACATTTCTTTCTGCTTCATACATTGTCTTTTCAACCAATTAAGAGATTAATCAACCGAACAGGCATAGATTCATTATATGAGCACTTTAAATCATCTTTCTCAATAATTTCGAATGCCGACATTCATGTCAGCAACCTTTCTACAAACATATGACAAAATTGAGACTTGTACAGTACATTCATACATGCATGATGCATATATCTGGGTCTATTCATGGAGATATATTGCACACAGTAAAATTAAGAACTTCATTATACGGTATGAGCAGAAATTATTACCTTGCCAGAATCACTAGGATTTTCGGCATACACAAGATACAGAGGTGGAAGATGCTCAATATCCATAGGTGTATATTCGCCATGCCCAAAGTCTTCCATGTGTTTCTTGTTAAAGTCCTGATCAGAGAAAATGCCAATATTACCACAAAATCGGTTTCACTGTACAGGAATAAAAGTGCTAGTATCACCACATACCATGTAGACGAGGCCTCCATAAACCTGAGCTACTCTATCTTGGAGACCAGCAACAATACCAAGTTCCTTCTCTGCGTTAAGGATGAGGTTTGGCCGGATCTCAACCTTTATTAAGTGCCTCACATCATAGAAGTCGAGAAGGCAGCTAAGAGCAGCACATACAATTGCACTGGAACCAGAAAGTCCTGTCTGATAGAACAGAACAATAGTTAGAGACATGTGTATACTATACACGATAAAAACATGCCAAGCACCAGCATAACTAATACAATTATGTTTTCATTCGATTAGGGATCCAGTGCATAAAAAGTTGAAAGTAAACGGATATGTTCATTAACCGCATTTGGTTTAATCAAGACGGTAGTTCAAGAATATATAGAGCCCATAATATATTTAAAGAAAAGCACTGGTCCATCAAATGTGGTAGCAATTCTGCAGATGTACACCAAGCAAACAAGACTGTAAAGGAAAGAGAAGTATTTGGTGAGACTTCTAAAAGACAACAATTGTTATCCTCAAGCCACAGACACAACTTGATAAGCCGTAGTGTATAAGCTAGATATGGAGTTCAGATTTTCATGTCGAGTAAACCAGCAGAAAACAGTACATTGGTTTGAACAAACAGATAATGTTGTTTATTCAGATCAAGTCGGATAACTCAGAAATGTTCACTCCTGAGTCCTGATCATCTTTCAGAGGTCCAGTATTTGTGTTAGAAGAGCGGTAAGGGCTAAAGTTCAACCACATAAGATAATTCCCATCCACTTCAAAATGTAACCAAAACTTACAAGAAAGCTGATCTAAGCTGTTATAACATATTAACATCTATCTATGCTTAATCTACTACGGAAGTGAATATAAACAACAAAGAGTAAAAACCAGAATGGTATAGCTCTGCATAAGTTCTACCTGGCGAGGGATGTTCGTATCGTAAGACAATGTGAAATTCCCCTCGTGCAAACTGATGCCATTCTCCTTGCAATAGTTATGGAAAATTTTGCAAATCGCCATCAACAAACGCACTCCTCCATAGTAACCATCACTCTGCAACCTATTCACCTATAAATCAACAGAAGGATCAAATCATCCTTCACTTTTACACTGTTTTCATTACCACTAAACCGTAAACAGATTCGATATAACGAAATTCAATCAAAACAAAAGGTTCAAAATAACCATATGACTGTAATCTAAAACCAGAAACCAAAATGCAGCTACATTCAACACATAATCCACACCGATCCTTCAAATCTCACATCTCCTCTAAACTTTCATTCAATCAAACATCACTAATAATTTACAAACGGATCACTAATAATTTACAAACAGCACTAATCAGTACGAATAGCACAACATAATCAAACACTTGTCAGGCTGATAGGAATGTACACATTACCAAATGAGGCAGGGATTCGAATTGCACGAGATCGTGAGTTGGATGGGGAAGGATCCTCAAATCCTTCGAGGGTTCCAATTTGACCGTCGCCCAAAAATTACCGATGCTAAGTGAAATCGTGCGGCCGTAGTACACGTCGCTCGGGTTGCCCAGTAACCCTATCCGTGCGTAAGCTTTGTGCTCGATTACGCCTTTGTCAGTCGCCATTGTTGATGTGCGAAGAAGAAGAAAAACGACGAAATTAACTCTCAGCTGAACTCTGAAATGGATGGACTCAGATTGTAAATTGCACAATACCACGAACGTTTACAATATTTGAAACTCAAGTACTAGATGTTTGGGTGTATTGCCATTTACCACCCTGAATTTTCATAATAGGTCATTTACCTACTCTTCAGGAGGACGTACAACCGTCATTGTATAGACTTCGAGTACTATTCACTTCAGAGAGAAAATATCAGTTACATGTACTTTATGTTGGATGTGCTTCTTTTATAGTAGTATTGTGTCCTTGGATGACTGACAAGTGTATTGTCCAAATTGCACCACATGTCTAGGGTTTTCCTTTTTGCGGGGTACTATGGTAAATTCGGCACAACCACCGCCTTCAGATGTCGCTATCAAAGGGTAGCTTGGTAAAATCCCATTGGTCTGGAATCTCTCTAGAATGATCAGGTGAATTTTGATGACAACTCGACAATAATGAGTTACGTCATCTAATTCGTCGTCTACTTTCTACTGTTTATCAAAGTCGGGTGCTTCGTGATGTCGACCTCTAGACCATGTCCTGGGAAATAGTCCAATGGACTGATTGACATAACTGCTTCCAACTCGATCTTGTTTCAATGTCGATAGGTGACTCAAACTAACATGTAGACTCATACAGATGTCTTGTGCCCGGGGGACACTCCCCGAGGTGTTGGAAGTCGGGTAGTGTCCCATAAAATTATGGCAGTGGACACTCACTTTGGGAACACTCTTCGAGGTGTTCTTAGTGCGTCAGCTAAATCGTGTTGACTTCTTCTTTGACTCGCATTGGGACGTCGACTCTTGGTTTAATTTGGCACGGACATATTTTATGCTTATCATACTCTTGTTAATCTGTGTAAATTTGACGAGCTCAAGAAGTTGTACTCTTATTAATCAATGTAATCTGAAGAGTGTAATTTTACGAGTTAAACAGGTTGTACTCTTGTTAATTAATCAGTGTAATTTGAAGAATGTAATGAGGTGTACTCTTGTTTATTAGTGTAATTAAAAAATGTTATAGGTATACTCAGGTATGGGATTATTACATAGTGACCCCCTCTTTTGGAGTCGTTTCTCAGATTAATTCAGCTCTACAAATCAATTACGTTTTAGTACATTTTGCCAAAAAAACTTTGACCATGCATAAACAAACAAGCTTTAAGGATTTTTCTTGTTTCTTTTTTCTTTCTTTCTTTTTTTTTTCTTTTTTCTTTTTTC
>JAQRGC010845116.1:0-11667 GCA_028659135.1 Plantago lanceolata | reverse complement strand
ATGCCACCCGACATGGTCTCTAATAATTGGTGCAACATTTAAAATGTGTCAGGCGTATCATTTTACACGATCAGATACTATTTCAAATTAACCATGTCCAACACGAAGGTGGGATACCGTTTCTAAGACATCAGACATGGTTTTTAAATCAGTCGGACAATACTTTTATGCAATCGGACATGGTTTCTAGTAAGTTAGGACAAGTCTATAAACAACCAGAACACTGTATTTTAGCAAACTGTTCACGTGTTTTTGATAAATCAGACTTTGCAAATAAACTAGACCGGACAACATGATTACTATATCGGACAATTCATTTTACACAATCGGATGTGATTTTAAGCAGAGTCTGACAATATTTTTATGCCATCAGACATGGTTTTTAATATATCAGACTTTGCAAATGGTTTTTAATATATCAGACTTTGCAAAGGTGGAACATGGTTTTTAATATATCAGACTTTGCAAATAAACTAGACCGGACAACATGATTACTATATCGGACATTGCATTTTACACAATCGGATGTGATTTTAAGCAGAGTCGGACAATATTTTTATGCCATCAGACATGGTTTTTATGCCACCAGACATTTCTACTAATTTGTCCAACATTTAAAATGTGTCGGGCGTAACATGGTTCATTCTCATTTCAAGTGAACCATGTACAACACGAAGGTGGGACACCGTTTCTAAGACATCAGACATTGTTTTTAAATAAGTCGGACAATACTTTTATGCAATCGGACATGGTTTCTATTAGGTTTGGAAAAGTTTATAAATAACCAGAACACTGTATTTAGCGAATCATTTTACACAATCGGATACTGTTTCAAATGAGAACTACAGCCACGATACTACAGGCCTACCCTCTGAATCTATTAGAAACCTGAATCTCAGAAACCATGTAGTTAAAAAGTATGTACGATCTTTTAACTAATGTCCGGTATAATAAATACATAGAATTTTGCATTGACTTTATTTTCGTGTTATACGACTACCCCGACCAGCCAGTCAATAAAAGTTACCATTTTCAGGTTTTATACTAACATGATTCAACAGAAACCCAACTTTCCATCACATACAAATCATACAGTGAAACATGAAACATATTGTTTGCCCAGAGCTACATATCCCAAGTATCATTTCAAAAAGAATCCACTTAACCATAAGGGATCACTACATGTTAAGTCGCTTGGGTTCAGCTACTTACCACAACCAAACTCAAAAAGCCATGTCAGTTACTTGTTACCTAACATAAACTATGTCTACTCGTGGTGGGGAAGGCATCCTACACAAAAGAAAATATCATGCATGGTATGAAAATAAAAAAAATGTGCAATGCAACAACTCTATGCCTGTACCATACATCTTCTTCCCACACCACCGGGCCACGGGATGTCTATTTCCCCTTGCGGCAGATGAAAATGTCCCAGACACTCTCCTCAAACGAACTCTGAACTATAACCAGCTCATCTCCAATCTCCAATCTGCACTCCCTAGCAAAAGCACTCCAACCTGCAGACGCAACAGCTGAAGCAGCTTTCCTCTCACAAAGCACCTTCCACCCAAAATCGTCAATTCTGAACATCTTTGCATTGAGTCCACTCTTCAAGTTGCATTCAGCAAATGACATTGGCAGATCCTGAGTAAAAAAAAAAAAAACATCATTAGGTAACAGCATAATACTAACATGCTAGGTTCAAAGTTGATGACTGATTAATATTCTTGTTGGTACCAGGGACGTTAAGTCAGCAAGCGTTCCAGGCAGCATCTCAATCTGACAATGTGTGATTTTCTTCACCGCTGCATCCATGCAGCTAGCCGTCTCGCTCCCAGAAGCCTCACCCTTTCTCTGGACAAGTCCAACGCTTTCCCAAAACTCTGTATAACATCATGCAAGTTCGATACAATCATACTAATTGAATAACTTCATTCTAGTGCAATGCCAAATTCATAAACATCACTACTGTATTATACCTCTGGGAGTCATAGTCTTGACTCCATTGGGTTTTCTGCTAGCCTTAGCATCTGAATCAGCATGCTTGCATTCTTCAACCTTCCTCTTGCCTTCAGGACAAAAAGTAAAAGCAATCCATTAGGTTTCGAACTTATCCAAAATTACCTATGCCAAAACTAGCATGCCATAGACATAGAACCGACCTGCATTAAACTTAGCAGCAGGGGAACTGCTCTGGCCGAAGCATGTTTTGACAGAAACGGGAGTCCCAGTTATCTGAACATGGGTATCACCTTGCCCACACACAACTACATCACACACTCATGACAGTGAATACTAGCACATGCAGATATATCAAATCTCAATACAAACAACTACAAATGTAGCTCACCATCCTTGTCCAGGTCAGAGCCAGACTCCGAAAAGTCGATCTTGCGTTCAGAAAGCCCTTCTGGGAGACACAGGCGGGCTGCAAAACCAACAAGTGGAATATAAGTCACCAAATACATTTGCAGCAGCAAAAAATACACACACTCCATGTAATTAACTTGAATGGCTGCAACATCATACATTCACGCCTTTTAGAGTTAACACTCCTCTTCCCAGTTTCGACACGAGCACCCTCGATTTTCTCAAGCTCGCTAAATGGGATTTCGAGCTTCCACTCATCCAAGTTCCCCTCCCATTTCTGTGTGACACGGACTGTTTCTGGAGAATCAAAACTACCATCCCCACCCCCTCCATCAACCGGAATGTTCTCCAGATCAAGCTCCACCTCAGTCCCATCTGGCCTATAAATTGTCACTTCGAAAGTGTCTTCCAAGTCATAGACAAACTGCAACTTGTACTGCAGCCCAATTCCATACTCATCGCGAAAATCAGGCCAACTTCCAGCAAAGAATAGCCCTCCTTCGTCACGCATGAAATTACATTCCCATGGAACACCATCACTAGACAGCCAGTACCCTTCATCAGCATCAGGGAGACACTCCAGATGTTTCTTAGCAAACGCAGCGGGGATTTCCTGTGAAGCAACAGGAACAGCAGCAGTCAGTTATGGGCTATTACATTACAGTACTCATGGCGAAACATATCATACTCAGACACTCAGCAAAAGAAAAAGTCACACAGCAATCATTCATGCTCATTCATAACAGAAGCACATCCACAAATCATCAAACATATTTCGTAACATCAATAAACAACTGTATAAAGTAAATAAACCACAAATACCATCTATGAACACATGACATGTACAGAGATCTACACCATTGGCACCATGTTACAAGAATCTAAACTCCTTATATGCTCATAACTCCATAACAAGGGTATCTTATAGAAGTACTCATAACGTAGAAATCTAACATCAAATATAACACTTGCATTTTGTTTTACTAACTACTTTGCACATTCAAATGTTACAAGAATCTAAGCTCACATTTTCATAACTAGTGTAGCTTATAGGAATACAAGTGCTAATAACATACAAATCTAACATCAAACAGAACTATTGCATTTTGTTTTAGCTTCCTACATCATAAAATAACATTCATATGTCTCACACAGCTAGGAAAATGACCTACCATTAAAACAGAACAAAAATACTCACAAAACCAGTCCATTATTCTATAGTTTATACTGATTAACCATCACAAAGAACATAACTGAATGCATACTGTATTGAACCATATATGAATTACTGACATAATAGTATATATCAACGCCTGCATAAATACACAAACAAAACACTAACTGATCTATAGTATACTCACAATTCTGTCAGCAGAAACATCTTCAACAGTTATGAAGAACCTCTTTTGATACTTCCTTTCATTCTCAGCTGCCATGCTTGGAGTTTTCTTCCTTCTTCACAATTTTGATACTTGATGAGCTTTTCTTATATTATGGCTGCGCACAAAGATAACAAATGAGATAAGGCACTTTATACTACTGACTTTCAAACCCTTAAAACCCTAGAGATTACTACACATCCCAAGGGAATAAAGAAGCTCACAACAATCCAACAGACAAAACAAAACAAGTCAAAGGTGCGCATCCCTAACAGCAAAAGATTCTATCACATGTCAATCTCAGAAAAATCACTTTGAAACCAAGTTTTTCCCGCCAATAAACACCAACTTCCATTTTGTGTCTTCCAGTTTGATATTTATATGGTCCTTGTTAAGTATACACTTCAAAGATATTAAAGACAAATAAGGAACCACTCTTCACCTATAAGGGAACTGGGAATTTATTAATCAATCAGATACAGCAATATGACATAGCAATATCACGCATCGGACAGTTAGCAAAAGTACACTGGACTATGAATTCATGGGACTGGACCGTATTTTTTTTCTATGTCGGACATAGGATTTCCTTATACATCTACTGAATCTAACAAAGCATGTCTTGTGAGGGGTTTTACATATCGGACATTGGACCAACTAAATAAAACCCACCCAAGTGTACATGTTACCGGGCAATAGAATTTACAAACACATGTAATTAGAAGCTATACACCGGCCATTTTTTTTACTGCCAATTGTGATCGGGAATTTTCCATTTTATCTAACCAGTCTCTTATAATTTTAACTTTTAAATAACAATGAAAATGAAACTATCACAAGTATCTTTAATTTTTTTTCCCTCGGTCTTGGTAGCCATATATTTTAGGCAGATTATTCTGCATTAAATCTACATTTGAGCTAAATATTGAGGGATTTTTGAGTCTACAGTCTCCATTAAATCTACATGTGAGTAAAATCCAAAAATTCAGTCTTACATCGTCTTGCTTATGGCATTTTCGAGATTATATTCCAATCAATGTAGTGAAATCCAGTAAAATCTCACATATCATAGTCTCGTGATAAACAACTGTGTTATAGGGCCTAACGACTATCAAAGGAATAGGGGGGCTTGTACATATGCAGTTTGATTCAAAAACTCATTCGGGGGCTTGTACATATGCAATTTGATTTAAACACTCATTCAGACAACCATTAATGAATACCAGCGTCAAAAATCACAACATTATGATTCACGATTAGCCGATTATTAAGGGATCCATGAATTCCAACTCTAAAGTATTCAATTGCCATATACATTTTCCACATTTTATTGAGTGATCCTGCATTATTTACCATCAGAATTCAATATAATATAGGCCTACAAGCATCATGGTATCCCTAAAATTCATTCATTTCGCCAAATATCAGGTTCAATTCGGATACAAAACCATCAGCAGTGATCAGATATTATCGTCTACAAAAGATATTGTCGTCCACAAAATATTAAAAGTTTTACATGCTTAATTTCTAGATAGACTAGTTCACCACACCACATAATACTGGTTGGCAGAATACCTTAGTCAGTATTTTACTGATCCTCATCCTCCACAAAAAAGACTTCTTTACCCCGTTGATCTTCATGTTCACCCTACACAAGTAAAACACATTGCTGTTAGCAAACAAAGCTCAAAGGCAACACATACCAAAACCTTAACAGGATACTTGTTTTTTATGAATAATTGTTGCCAAACACATTCTACCTTGTAACTGCCTACTTCATCCAGCTTTAGCATTCTTCGCAGCTTCTTCTGCTTCCTTTTCCGTTGCCATAACAGTCTGAGAAAACACATTTACCATGTACGCCCTGTTCTTGCCTCCATCTTCATTAGTCCACAAGACACGGTTCATCTCCCATTTGCGTATGATCGATTCCATCACTGAACAAACAACCACTCCACAGTCAAGCGTGCCAGTGGCTTGCTGGGGCATGTCAGTAAACCACTCAAGTTTCAACTTGTGGTCAGTTCGTGTAATAGGTAGCCGTCGGCCTACTGCAGCTATCTTGATCTGTTTCTCTACATATGTTATCTGCATGGAAAATAACAGTCAATAAGAGACCCTTAACACTTAAGAACATTGGCATAAGAGACTATGAGTCATTTAAATTGCCACATTGTGACAAACAACCTTACCAATGTGAGAGCAGCCTTATAGTGTTCATCCATGTCAGCTCGTTGGGGGGCCATTGGGTTATAAAAGACCCAGCTACAAGTACTTACTGTAAATTTCAACAATGTCCAATGGTTCCCTACATGAGTTCTCGGGTTCAGACCACCGGTTGTGTTGATGGGAAACAACCAGGTATCATAGTCAAGCGCATCTCTTATCTTCTTATCAAGAAACTGCGCGACCATCCCTTTGTATGAGTAATCCATGTCATACCGTGCAACTTGAAGCTGTATTTGCACACATAACCATACTATGCATTAAGAACTACATCATAACAGGACACCCAAAATGTTTAGCGCTATAATAACTCTACTAACCCATAGGAAGCTTTTGAATAAGTAGGTCTGCCTTGACACGAGCATTCGTTCTTCCATCACTTTGTGCTCCGAGTTATTCAGTTGTATTATAAGCAGCCCCCAAGTGTCTATAACCTGCGAAAGACAACAAACACATTGTTACTATCTGCACATTTTTAGATAGACATGTTTGCTACACATGTGATGGAATACTTACCGACTCTTCCACCTTATGACTGTTCAGTAGAGCTTCAATGTTATGGAGGGTAACAAAGTTATTCATGTATGACATCTCCACAGTTAGGAGCGTGTCGCTGCACGAATAGCAAAGTGAAAAAAAAAATTAGTGCCTTCGTGTTAAAATCCTGTAACAAAACATTGAAGTAGATATACCTTGCTAACTGCTGCTTGAATTTCTCAACTAGCCAAGCAATTACATGGGGAAATGTTTTCTTATAGGCAACACTGCTTCTGTTGACTGACAGCGATCTCCTAACCTCAGGTATGCTCTTATCTTGAATTTGCCCTGCTTGCTTATTAAAGGCAGGGTACAGTGCTATTGGAGTTCCAATATCTTTCTTCTTCCGGGCATTCAGCAGAGTTCTTTCCTGCACCCGTAGTATCATGGTGTTCTGATTTTCAGGTGAATCGCTCTTTATCAAAACACCACTGCCATAATCATCAACATGCTCAATCTTCACCGTTACAGGGGTGAATAGCTTCGTTCCACTATCATAATTCCCAGCCAATGTTCCAAGCACACCTGTTTGCCCAGCAGAAGTGCTCCCATGTAAACCAGTCCCTTTAACTGCCATTGGTGTCGCTGCAATCGTGCTGGGAGTTACACCAGCTGAGCTAGGTGTGAGATTTTTTAAAGCCACCTCCACCTTGTTATCATCTTCATGCAACTTCATAGCTCCAACAGACTTTGCTGGAGTGTCAGCAACCATGCTCCTGCCTTCACCACTCGGAGGTACCTTACTCCCCTGATCAGTTGAAACCTTACCACTGGCATCTCCATTGTTCAATATGGCTTCTACGCTTGCCTTCACTCTGTCCAGTCGTGAAATGGGCCCTAAGTTGTCTAGCTCGACAGTCAGCCTATGGTTCTCCGCCTTCAGCCCATCGTTCTCAATTGCTAAATCAATCTTACGCCTATAATTCTCCAGGTTCGACTTTTCTAACTCATCCATTTTAGCTACGGATACAAGGTGTGCAGCTATCTCACGCTCCAGTTTGTCACCCAGGTGCCATTTCTCACTCTCCAGCATCTCAATCCTTTTCTTATCCGCACGTGTCTGGTAACCAAGTCTGATTTTTACCTGTTCCATTTCAGTCAGATCGGCTCGCAGACCATCCATCATGTCATCAGTAGTTTGACGGTACTGCTCAAGTGCCTCGTTTTCTCCCACCTCTTTCACCGTATCCTTTACTTCCAGGTCACAACTGAGCTTCATTATTTTGTTGTTAGCCTTCAGCAGCTGATCTTCAAGTTCCTTTATACGGGCCTCCTTTTCGGCTAATACTGCGCCCCCACCTGGAAAGAGCTGTCTCACACCCCGATTACTTACCGGAGACTTAAAGTGTACTGTTACCTCTGCCCCTGCAGGACTAGTCAGCTTAACCGCCGGCCCGTCTGAGAATAGCGAGTCTACCCAGTCATTTTCCTTCATTGGCGTGCTGGCACAAGATACCCGGCCACCCGCTCCAAGTGGTAGTTCAGCAGTAACACTCTCAAATCCTAGGTCATAACTAGGGATATCGACCTTAGCCTGTTGGTTCATTCTCCCGGTAGGAATTACATTGCCTCCTTCCGGCTCAGGACAATTCTGTTGTTTACCCTTGTCAATACGATGCAGGGGGGCCGGGGCTCGCGTTTTAGCTGTTTGTGATCCCTCCTCACCCCCACACCTGCCCGCCGACCACTTCTTTTTCAACTCTGCACTAATAACCTCACTCTTGGAAGTGCCTAAATCAGCCAAATTTTCCTCGTCAGATTCTTCAATCTCGTCATACAGCCGATGTTCCTCCGTGACTGTAGCTTTCAGCCGCTTCTGGAATGCCTGTAATCAAATAAAATAATAAAACCGTGAAAACAGGTACCATTATAATCAATCTCGGAACAATACAAATAAATCCATATTTGAACTCACCGTTTTGCTGCTGAGATCATCAAGGTCTGTTATCAAAATTAGTTTGCCAAATGATGCAATATCCCACTTCATGAAACGGGGGAAGTTTGGAGCTCCAACGATCGGACTGGCTAGGTCCGTATACTCACACATCCAAAACTGTTTGCCAAAAACAGCAGCATACATAACATTACTCTTAGTTGATAAACAATAATACAAAAATAATAGCATATAATAAAGTTTAACAAATCATTTTTTCTGGAATTTGTGTATAACATACCAGCAGGAAAATCGCACATGCGCCTATTTTCAAGTTCGTAGTCTGGCTCAAGTCTGACAGGAGGTCTTTCAGAATAAAAGAACACCAGTCGTACTCACAAATTCGGTCAAAATCAGCAAGGAGCTCCGTTATCCTCCAACCCATCGAGGAACTCTGGTTTGGAGTGAAAAAAACAGCCAATAAATATAGATGCAGTAGCCTTGCCACGTCCTCACCATCTGCATTCTCTCCATCTTCCAATAGCTCCTCAAGCTTATCGAACACCTTCCCAATTGTGAGCTTGTGATGCGATGCTGCACGTTCGGGCCCTGCACCCATGTGGCTGATCTTCTCGGGAAAGCATCTCCGTAAAAAGTTAGTCACCTTAACTGGCCCACCACCAATTACAACTGGAACCTGACCACTCCGGATCCCAAATACCAACTGGATATCATGGCTTGTTGGAACTAAGAAACGGTCACCAAACATAAAGCCTTTACGTGTCCCATCACAGTGGAAACGGTTCAGAATCCGAGTTATAGCAAAGTCCTTCTTCTTGAACCGTTTCAATTCATCCCCTCCCTCCATATCTAACAGTGTTTTCACAAACCACCAAAAAGGGGTTCTTTTTAGATATGGAACAAGCCTCTCACGGAATCTTAGCCCTTGCAGACTCTTCACCAAAGTTTGTACATTGCTCTTGTAATTTATACCAGCTGACCAAAATAAAATTGTACAATCAGGCCCCATATATAAAAATAGCCGGCAAAAATATACATATACACGTAACACTGGATAACGTAAACCCATTTTTACCTGGTGTTGCTTTGTTCTGTGGCCTGCCAGGGCTTTCTCCTGCACATTTCGGAATAAAATGTTATTATCAATATGGAGCAGGCAAATATTACTATACTGTATTACTCTAACCGCAATACCTTCAATGTTGCGTAAAGGAGCAGTGTACTCTCTTTGATGGTTGGATTTAGCAGTCCCAGTTCCTAACAGAATTATAAAAATATTAGCGAAGCTTTACAAACAGTCGTAGAACATGGGAAAAGAACACCCGCCAGCTATTTATAAAATAACAAACTATATGTTCAACGTTTCGTGCTTCGCATCATATTATCTCTATTATGCCTATTTTTGGTACCATCTAGCCCTACCACAAACATTACATGCAGACTGATAGCCATTCACATGAGTTCTGACTCGAACAAATATAACATTGAATAAACTGAAATTGCATAAAAATTAAAAAAAAAAAAACAAACTTACTGTGGCTTATGGGCTTCCTTTCCCTCTTATAACCGTTCATATCACGCCTGAACTCTTGAGACTCTGTCATTTTATCACACATGTCAGATGTTAATTTGATTTTTAACAAGGTCTGCCAATGATATTGCACACAGTTAATATCCCGACTTACCAGAGTATGACGCTTCCGAATGAGTTGCAGCCCCATCGCGCTGCCACAATTTACTCGGTCCATTTTGGCCTCCTACAGAAATGAGATGCTACCTTAGTACATAAGCATGTAATAGAAATAACACGCAAAACACACAGTTTCAGAGCACACCTCTATCGAAATATACGCCGTCCGAAAAGTCTCTGGATTTCTTCTTAGCCACCCTAACCAACTCGTATGAATCATCTACTCACATGTTTAAAATACCCCGGAGTCAGAACATTCACCAAAAAGACATAACAAACAATCCTACAAACAATCCTACATAACATGGATACTTAAATGTGGTTAAACTAAATAACCTGATTCAACAACCTCGTAGTTTTCTGATTCTCGGTTAGCCCAGCGTTGCTTCACTGATTTCCCACGTTTGTCTCTGCTAACTGTTTTTCAAATCAGGCACAGGGTTTTTATGGTATTAGCAGCTTGCTGGTGTTCTACTACATAAAGATGGACTTTTGCCTTGCAAACATGAACATTACATAAAAAAAAACACATACCTACGCGCTCTCGGGCAAGATCCCGTTTCAAGCCAGGGTTGTACCCACCTGGCTCATCATAGTTACCTATATGGTACAGTGGGTCTATATTATGAATACAGAACATAAAACATACTCTTTTCAGTAAACATTTGATAAGAGGCTTACCAATCTCATCTTCGCTCTCACTGCTGGTGGGAATTGGCTCCATAACCCTCTTCATCGAGGTGCCTGCAAAATGGAACAAGATTTCCCACAAAGACACTAATTAACGTGACTGTATGAATGGAACAGTATTGTCACAATTTGAACAAGGTTTGTAAAAGCGATTACCAGCGCCCGGTGGCCACCGCCCACGTTTTTGCCGTTGTCTCTGACCATCCATGATGATTCAAATCGCCGCAGCCTTCCCCTTGCTTCTGAGAGAATTAGGGTTTGGATGAATAATGGAGAATACTTGTTCTTCACCGAGCATATGGCAACATGTGAGTCTGCTTCGATTTGGGGAAAAAGTAGATCTGGATAGTTACGTGTTCAGGGACTATTGTGCAAATAACTCCCAATGCCATGTCATTCACTAGGAGATACACTCACGTGACATGTAGTTCGCGTGTAGAGCGTCCCTTATGGTCCGTACGAGGGACACCATACTGGACCGTAACAACATAATGTTGGTGGATCCAGCAGTTTATAAGAGGGCCATATGGGACTGATTGGTAGCCCACCCAAATTTCAATCACCACATCATCCTTATTTTCTTCAAAAAAATTCAAAAATAATTATTACACCTACAAATATACTTATACTCTACTGATTTAGTTAAATTAGACCCAAAGCTGATTTTTTGGGAGACCTCTCTTAAATCGATTACTATTCACGTTTTTCAGCCATCTCTTAAATCAGTTTCGACTAAATTAGAGCCAGACACTCCGTAGATTTGTTGTGCACCCATTAAGAAGTCTCACATATTGGTGAGAAGGATTGCAGAGGACAAGTGATTAATATGAACCCAATGGGGGCAGTTGAAGGACATGACAATTGACAAACTGCTTATCGCC
>JAQRGC010832048.1:0-19638 GCA_028659135.1 Plantago lanceolata | reverse complement strand
ATAATTATACTTGGTTGTAGTAATATAGAATGAGATAAACGCCACTTGACAAAATCGTGTGTGTATGTGGACGTCAAAACTTGGAAAAAGAGGAAACAAGAAAAACTTTAGTGGTTTCAGTCGTCAAGTCATCTAATTGTACCGCTTTGTGTTTTCTAACTTCGTGTTCTCGTTGGCTTCATTAGTCAATTTACCTCTGATATAGACATGCTATAAGTTTAGATCCATTTACTATGTGGTATGTTTAAGCGAAGATAGAAATTTTGAAAATTTTCAAAAAGAAAACGGTATTTGTTTTTTGTCTTAAACGGGTTGAGAATATACTAGTATAATCCCATGTCTTCTGAACCTCTGAAACTTGGACTCTATGAATAAGACCTTGGTATTTATAATCCGTTTTTTCATTTAAAAATTTATTATTTTTAAGTTTAACCCTGTTTAAGGTTACTTACATATATTTTGTACCATAATTCATTTTAATTCATTTTTATTCAATTCAGTTTAAACTCTAATCTTTTCATCTGAACAAAATTTATACTACGCACTACGTCTCCTAGGGACGTCTCTTAAAGAGGGATATTAGGGACATATTAATACTAATTATAAAACAACCCCAATAAAATTCAACACAAAAGTCATTTATGTCATTAATAGAACCCCAGGGACTTTTTGCAAAAAATAGAAAAACTGAAAGAAAAAAAAAAAAAGAACCTGATCGGACCTCCATTGCAGCTTCGATCCGGAGCTTTTCAAATTCGGTTTGTGATTTTTTTTTTAAAGGTAAAAAACAAATAAAAAAGAACCATATGATATTAATGAAAAGTCATATGATCTTAATCGAAAATCCTATGATTTAAACGAAAAAGTTCTATAATCTAGCTAGTAACCTATGATCTTATCGATATGTCATATGATCTTAATTGAAAAGGTTATAATCTTGATTTAAAATGTTATGATTTGACTACTATTACATATCATCTTAGTTGAAAATCATATGATTTTAATTGAAAACCATATGATCTTAAAAACATTTTCTATGATTTTAATAAAAAATTCTATGATCTTTGTTAAAAATCATATGATCTGACATATATTTCATTTGATTTAATCTATAATTCATATGATCCGTAACAGAAGGGTTGTATTTTACATTTTTGCATAAAAGTCCCTCAATTTTTATTAATTACGAATTTACCACCGAATTTTTATGCCTAAATATCAAATTTGCTGAAAAGTCCCCAAACTTTTTTTTATTACAAAAATACCCCCGAATTTAAAAAAATATAAATAATTGCAAATAAGCCCCGTCCCTTCTATAACTTAAAAAGGGATCGTTCCTTATGAGACTTTGAGCAAATTTTATTTGAACTGAATTGCAGTATAAAATATAACTAAGCACGTTTGAATAAAACTGAACTGAAAATAATGAATTTTCAAATAAAAGGTACAAAGTCTTACCAGATTCATCATGAACTATGAAGAATACCCAATTCGATCCAAGATGGCTAATTATTTATTCGTCTATCCAAGTTCAAACTTCCCATTTTAATTTTGTTGACTTTTTTAATGTCTTATTTTTTACCTCATAATATTTTTAAATCATATTAAAAAAGTAATTACTTCCAAAAAATGGGGTTGTCGACGTCGCTTGACGCTGCCCGTTCGAATAAGAACTCATCAGAGTCATTTATGATTAAAGTGATTGGAAATTTCTGAACCAATCCCATTATATATGAACCGGGACGTGAGTCTGTGACCAAGTACTTACTATTGTTGGCCTTTTCTTTGCAGCTTAATGTGCAAGTACAAATTACAACGAAAATCATGCATGTGATCTAAGTACGTATCAGAGACCTGACATGAGGTAAAAAAGAACGTCATTGCATGCATCAATTGATTGAAAATTTGTACCAAATCATGATGAAGACAAGAGATTGAGTCCAAGTACATATGTACCAAGCCCATATAGTACATTCTATTGTCATTGTCATGTTAACTACTAATGTGTTATGGCGCGGTTCCCTTTGAAATTAATAAAGTGGATAATTTATGAGTCTCATTTCGAATTTCGATCAAGTGAGCAGTTTTGCCAAGAATTTACAGTTAAAGTCGAAAGTTATTGGTCGAAAAACGTTGAAGCTAGAGAGTATAATGTGTATTGCAGATGGTAGATTTCTTTCGCTTTCGGTAACTTACCCCTGCTAATCTAAAACATCCATATGGAACACACATATCAGTTTGCTTGTAACATTGCTATAACACCTATTTACTTTCAAACTTTTGGTTCATTGCATCAACTTACTATATATGTATACCATAACAATAAGATTGAAAAATGAATACATAGTATCGCGTATTTGTTCGCGTAAATGGAGAGGAAAACAACAGGATGGGCTGCAACAGACTCTTCTGGCACTCTTTCCCCCTATACATACACTCTCAGGTATATGTAAATCCACTACATACATGTTAATATGTTATTTAACTTGTTGTGTGTCTAAAGAATGAACATTGTTGTAATCTGTGAATATATATACAGAAATACCGGTTCCGAAGATGTCTGTTTGAAGGTGATATGCTGTGGGATTTGTCATACTGATGTTCTTAATATTAAGAACGAGCTTGGCATGTCCAATTACCCCATGGTTCCGGGGTATGTATATACTTGTACTATACATTTACTTAAAGGGATTGGTGGCAGTAGTATATTATACGTGCCTTACGTCTATGCATGGTCGATTGCTACACAATGTTATTCAGGCAGATGTCACATTCTGTAAAGTAAGAACATTTGTTATCTGTAATTTTCAAGTTCTTGTGACATGTATAGGCATGAGGTGGTAGGTGAAGTTGTGGAGGTCGGATCGGGTGTAACCAAGTTTAAGGCAGGTGATGTAGTTGGAGTTGGCTACATTGTTGGGTGCTGCAAGAACTGCAGATCATGCAAGTCAGATACTGCACAATACTGCAACAAGAGGATTTGGTCCTATAATGATGTCTACAGTGATGGGACGCCGACACAAGGTGGATTCGCTCGTGCCATGGTGGTTGATCAAAAGTATGCATGCATAAACACTACAAAATCTCAAAATATGTCCAAACATTTTCTGCTAGTTATGTAGAGGGTGTTTGCTGGAGCTTTTCGAACTTACTTTTGATGTTACACAGGCTGTTTATCAGCTATTTTACAGTGTTTCTAAAAGCTAGCGCGCAAAAGACCCCGTAATTTATATAAAACTGGCACTAATTTGTTTAACAGTTTTATAGTGAAGATTCCAAATGGTATGGCCCCAGAACAAGCTGCACCTCTGTTATGTGCAGGGATAACGGTTTACAGTCCTTTGAGCCATTACGGTTTGAAAGAAAGTGGCCTGAGAGGAGGGATCTTGGGGCTTGGAGGTGTTGGACACATGGGAGTAAAGATGGCAAAAGCCATGGGACACCATGTTGTTGTGATCAGCTCATCTGACAAGAAGAGGGATGAAGCATTGGAGCATCTAGGCGCGGATGAGTATGTGGTGAGCTCAGATTCTGCTCGAATGCATGACTTGGCTGGCTCATTGGACTATGTAATCGACACAATACCGGTGTTTCATCCTTTGGAGCCTTATCTCTCTTTGTTGAGAGTTGATGGGAAGTTAATTTTGCTGGGTGTTATTAGTACTCCCTTGAAATTTGCCAACTCCATGCTCTTACTTGGTGAGTTTGCATAAGAAATGAGTGAACAGTTTAGAAAAGGTTTCTCAAGTTCAGTTTCATATTATTTTGATTATTTTGGTTTTGGAGACCTGCATCAAGTTCTATCTTATGGCTGGTCACAGGAAGAAAAACGATCACGGGAAGCACGGTTGGCAGTACGAAAGAGATGGAGGAAATGCTCCAATTCTGCAAAGACAGAGACCTTACTTCTTCCATTGAAGTAGTGAGAATGGACTACATCAACACTGCATTCCAGAGGCTGGAAAACAACGACGTTAGGTACAGATTTGTCGTCGATGTTGCTGGGAGCGAGCTCGATGAATGAAAACTGAATAAATGTGCATGCCTAGCAACTTATATGAGTGTGTTTCAAGTATTAAAACTAGATATGAAAGTGGTGTGTGGTGTATTCTCGACATTTTACTATATCTGTTGCTCAAGTCCTTGGTTAATGTATATTTGTGAATGAAGTATGTAATAAAAGGCTCTTCGAGTTGGTAAATGGTGACTAGTGAGATCTTATATTTCGTGTATGTTTGGAAAAACGATAAAAGGTTGCGTCAAACGTACACTGCACCTACCGGTGGGTGAGATGTATGCCAACTTAAGCAGATTGGACATGTCATGGTGAAGTGTTTACTGGTATTAATGCCTAATTGTATTAAATTATGCCAGAATTTTGGTAGTTGTCGTAAAGCACAAATACTGAAACACCAAACCTAAGTAGTTAAGTATACGATGAAACCGGACCTGACAGATCTTAGAAATCCACAGGCTGTTCTACCCTTTAGAGCGCAGGCTCATGGAATAGCCAAGTAAACCGTAGTGCATCATGCTCAGTCATAGTGGATTAAGAAACATCAATGATTCTAAGTAACTTCATTATGGTAACAAAATTGCGCAGAAGCAGAGAATATTAGGTAAAAGCACAGTGACTTTCTGTCCGACGAGACCATTTATTCGGAAATTCACACGACGAATTTAATATAGCGCAAAAACACATCTCCATATATGTTGGACAAGAATTCTCTATTATGAACATTCACTACAGAGGCAATTATGATAGCCAGTTCTCTGTTTTCACTCTATTTCTCTCATTCGTAGAGCAAGAGAATCAGGAAGCACAAGTCATTACAAGAAGGCAATCACTAAAATTAATTTCTCGGTCAGTTAGGATTAAACACTTACAACCCAATCCCAATAGCAAAATCTCTTCCTCAAGGAACTGCTCTTTTTCGACATGTACGTAGTAATAGGTTGCTGGCCGGTGAATGAAACCCTCAACTCCCTCATAATCATGAATCACCTAGGTTCCGGTTCTAAAATTGTCTGCAGCACTTGAGCTTATAGCTTTTGACTAAAATATATGTTCATGACAAATCTTGATGGACTGAAGCCGCTCAAAATTACTGCACAAGAGTAGAAAAAGACACAGTTTGAATACATGCATCTTTACCAGGATCTATGGCAACTGAATAACCCTACCCATTGTGCAAAGATCAAGTTAAAGTATACTTTGCACTAAAAAAGTAGATGCAAATAATTCCTTGAGGGAAAATTTGCCAATAAGTTTCCCACTGGTTCAGATTTATGGTGTAGAGATGCTTACAGATAGGTGAAAGGACAATGACAACGCCAATTGGATACAGGAACAAAGTCGTCCTCTCCAAGAAGGGTAATACTGCATGGATGAAGAAAGAATCAACTAGCTTAAAGGGATTCATAATGTATATCAAAGGAAGGGTGATTCTTCAATTTAATCTTAACTGCTCAACTCACCATCATAGCCCAAGTAATTTAGGTAATGATAATATGAAATAGCTGCCATGAAGAGTAGATTTGATAGCAGAACAGGAATGAAACCATGGGCCACCAGAAGTGGGGATAGAAAATAATGCAGGACTGGGAAAAAGAGAAAAATTGGCATCAGTAGTCATTCATGAAGTAGTCTGAGAAAATCTCAATGAAGCATAAGTTCAGTCTAAGCTTACCATAAAGCAGCACGAACATTGGGAAAAAAGAATTGCAATGTACATCAAAGGCGTACAACCTTCAAAAGAAAAATAAAAGGTCAGTAAAAGATAAAAATCAAATAAGGTAGAGAGGTATAGGACACATGGTCATCAAATACCCAGTACCAAAGACTTAGTAGATGAAGATATAAAAGGTTGCTAAAAAAGATTAGGACTTGTAACTTGCCATTCCACCCGTTGCTCCACCACATGACTATTCGGGGCTTCTTCTCGGAGATAATTATTAGTGAAGAACCTGTAAGACATATAATCAAGTAAATTATCAACACATCAAGAAACAATTAGTTCTTTTAGGTGATCATGATGCAAGTCATTGACATGAGAGTTATGTTTAAGTGCAAGAGTTTTAACATGGATACAGAAACAGGCTAGATGTTGTAGCATAGTGGAGGCATTGCAATCAGTTCATGTATCACATCATAAATACAATAAAGACAGCCGTGGGTTAAAAACAAATGATTTTTCATAAACAATTTGGTTTCTGGAATACAAACATCTAGATGGTGAACAAACAAATTTAACCATACGGTGAGTTATCCAAAGGTTAAATTCTGGCAAAAATGGATAGTAATCTAATATTCTAGTGAAACTGAGTATGAGAAATGTGATGTGTCCCAAATACTCAACTAAATAGAAGTTGCTTGGAGCTTGCACTATAACATTTGAGGTTCAAACCTCCATAAGCAATATATGAATTGTAGAACATAGTTTTATGCAACTTCTAATGACTGTTTGTACCATGATAATATGATTGAGAAAATAACATAAAGCACAGAGTACAAATATGTAAAATTGTAAATAATAATGGCGGCTTTAAAGATGGTTCTTGAAGAAGCATAAAGTCAGCCAAACTGGAAATTTCAAAAGAATGTGATACTTTTCCGGTGGAAACCTACATATTTGGTTATGAGAAAGACAAATGGAAAAAGCACCATACATCCGAAAAGATGGAACTGATTAATCCCAAAGATTGACAAAGTGACATAATGACCTAGGCAACTGAATATGTAATAGTTGGCCTAAATATATGTTATTACTATTCCCTGAAGTCTAAACTATATAAACCTCCAGATGTCTCTAGTTCTTTCTATTTAGGATTTCTTGGTTCTATTTTCCTTTATAAACATACTCTTGCAGAAATATGATTTAGTGCCTAACTCCACTAAATGAGCTCAGTTCCAGATTTCCATGATCCCAGGTCAGACTCGGAACAAACCACGGTTATGCTGTTGAGCATTTCAAGTTGATTAGGCAACAAACAACTAAGAAGAAAGGGCAAGTTTTTGCAAAGATGAATAAGTACTGATGGAAAAGGCATGCATCATGAGTAGAAGTCTATGACTGAAGGATTAATCTAACATTGAGCAATACAGAAGCACATGCCATGAGGGCAGCAAAGTTTATTCGCCCTTACCAACAGATAGTAGCCAATATTGCACCTGTTACGAGGAAATGAAAAAGCAATACTGAAATAACTACAAAAGCAGCATGTCCTGCGCTGTGATCATACCTGAAAGGAAAAAAGGGAAAGATGATTAGAAAAATAGAAGAGATAATGTTCTAAGGACACATATATTTGGGGAAAGATGGTATAAGAATGTCAAGTACTAAGATCAGAAGCATAACCAAACAAGGTTTCAATTGGGATGGGAATTGTAAGGATGAAAAAGCAGCTGGTGCCTGAGAAAGGAAAATAAGTCACTTACGCGGCACAATAAGCGACTGTAGAAACTGATAACAGAAGACTACATATGACAACAAAAGCTGGATCATCGCGTGCCCATTGATTCTTTGTTTCTGCACAAGAAAATAGCTATTAGCTAAAAACATGAAGAAAGAAAAAGAGTGGGACATCTACCAGCCGTACAAGGGTTCAGCAGAACACCCTAAAGGAGAGGTATGTGCTAGCAATAATATAGCAAAGGCATATCAAATGCCCCCAAACAAATTAGCTAATGATCAAAATTAAAAACAAAAAATACAGGTGTAGAAAGATAAACCAAATGAAAACGGCACTTACGCTTGTGATACTTGGTATGCTGATATCTGTATCCATCGCGAATTTGACATGCAAAATGGAGAAACAATATGATCAGCAATCCAAGGTACAAAGCTACATTATTTAAGCTTACATAATGGGCTCTTAGACTTTGAAAATCCTTAGTTGACAACAGCATATTCTGATTACAGTTTTTCATCTTCTCAATCATAAGAGAACTAGAACTAAATGCCCCATGAGTAACGTTTGTACAACAATGTTCCATGATACTGCCAGTCTTCTCTTTAGTTACCAGCTATCTGAGATCTTTTAGTCAATTAAAAGAGGCAATTTATAGTACATCTAGGTACTAGTCCAAATTTTCATCTGGTCAACATTTGCAGAATCTAACGATATCCGTAACTTATAGCTGCACAAACAAAAGGTATAGATATGTATGATGATTCATAGGTTCACATTCAAGTTTTCATTATAATGTGACGACTCATAAGGTTCATGAATCCAATAAACTGTAGAGTTTAAAAAGGAACCATTGTCAGATTTACAAAAACTATAGAATAAGTATAATATACATGCCGGGGACACTCACACGACTTTCGGTGATGTGCAGAGGTGAAGCATTTGCCAGAAAGTATATTCAACGTCCATTTGCTGCCACTGCATTAGAGATCAAGAGACTTGGATGTCACATAGCATATCAACAGAGAAAAAATTAAAGAAGATTATATCCAGCTCAAACATAAACAGTTCAGAATGTAAAACTGACATAAACAGCTAAGCTCAGACAATGTTCTCAGCTGAAGCATGATGCAAAGCCATCAAGTAACAAGACAAGAATTAATGTTCACACCAAGACTCTTTACTCTCATTTCTTGCCAAGTTTAAAACATGCCACACATAAGTTTGCAATTGAGACCTCACTCTATTAACTAATCACTTGAGGACAAGACTATGAAGGCTCAATGACCCATTTGAAGATAACTGATAGTAAAATTCCTGAGAAACCCGATCAAGACTTATGCAGTTCTCTCCTCTCCCCTCACCCAGCATCCACATTACAGGCACATATCCAGAATATTATTAGAGCTTAGAAGTCATATTCCTCCTCAAAGATACATCTTGATTTATCATGGCTAGCACGGTGACTACATGAAAATTCCCATCCCTATTCACACCGTGCTCCATTTCCTCAATTTACGAATATTTCAACCTCCAATTATACCACAAGCTTGACAATTAGCAGAGAGCTCGTACTTATACTACATAAAAATAGTCTTCCATTTCACATCAACTAGAGGTAGCACGATATTTCCGATTATACTTCAACTAACAGCTAGCACAGCAGCTCCATATAAATTATAAATTTATAATCCAAGTCCATACTGAAGCTCCATTTCCTCGATTACTACAATTTCAACTTCCAATTATACCTCGAGCTAGAGATCAATTAAATGGTGAGATTCAATCCAGAAATATCTACAATGCACCTCAGAAGCACAGTATTGCCGTTCCAGATTTCAAACACAAGCAATAAACTAAATCAATCCACTCAAAAACCATCACATTACAATAGAATAATCCGAGATTTAGCAACCATAAACAACCATTTCCAGCTGAAGATCAAGATCCGATCCACAATTGAGCACGGAATTACATAAAATCACTAAATAAGCAAAATGATGGGGAAAAAAAAGGAAAACAGACCTTGATTATTCTGCGAAGGTACTGAGGGAGGAAAGAGGTGGAACGGGAGTAAGAGCCGGAGCGGCCCTTAACTGAGTTAGAGGTTGGAAGCATCTTCTTGTTGTTGTTTCTGCAATTTCCTCTGGTGGATTTGCAGCAAGTTTTCTCTAGGGATTACTTATTTGAGAAGAAGAAGATGAAGAAGAAGAAGATCTCTTCAATTTCACGTTTGTTTCTCTATTTCGCTGTGTTTCTGGTAAATGTTAACAGTGGCATTTCTATTGACTGGAAAAAAGAAATGTAGAATTTGATTTTCATTGGGCCGCGTTTAATTTAGATCAGTGTCATGTTGGGCTTTTTTACCATTGCAAGAGAAGGCCCATTGAAGCTATTTTCTGTACAATTTCTGACGATTTTTCAGATTTTTAAGCTATTTTCAAGTTTACGATTGGGAAGATAGAAATGTAATAACTCTGGTCAGTCTGAATTTTGAGAAATCATTTCCACCGTAGTTGATTTTGTGATATTCGTTGTCGCACTGTTTTCCCATCGCATCTATCGTTTACATGGATACAAGACGCACAAGGCCATGCATGAAGGAACAAGGATGTTAAACTACAACCACGTGTATCAGTGGAGTGATTGTGTGTGTTTTTTTGGATTCCAAGACTATCAGGATAGTTGGTTTGATCTTGGAAAGCATGTGATGTTCTTCATAGTAGCAGCCTAGCAGGCATGTGGAGAAACTAGTAGCGATTACATTTTGCAAGAAGAGAACTAGTAGGACGATTATCCGAGTAATTTTGTGATTGTGGCGCAAGAAGGTTATCCTTTCTGGTAAATTTTGGCATTTTTTACATCGTGCTGTATGTTTGTTCTCCAGCAGCTAAAACTTCATTGAGTTTTGTAAGATACAGTATCAGATAACTTGAAGTGTTGTCACAGGAATGCCGAAACACCCAGGACAAGCAACACAAATTTCTCCAAAGTGCATCAACTCTTTAACTGCACTCAACAAAATCGAACAGTTCAACTGCATTTTAGAGTCCTGTCAATCAAGTACCACCGTTTATCTTCACACAGAGGATTTAACAAACTATGGCCGAATAGGCTCTGACTAAGTTCAGACCAAGAATACAAGAAAACTAATGTCCTACGGCCATGATCCAGTTCATAGATGGCAAGTATTGCACATTGTAACTTAGATTTCCTCATCCTCAAAAGGATCTCGTTCTGGAAAGTCACCAACCTGGAAAAGGAATAGATGAATATCAGAACCACAGAGTGGCATACACCAAAGGATACTACTAGATCATGAAACACAGAAGATGATATCCCTAAACAATTAGACATCAAGGAAGGAGGTTTAGAATTCAATAATTGTTGAGTATGTAGAATCAGCATTTTAACGGCTTTTCCGTGCAATATGACTATTCATGATTACTGATACCACAATCTACAGGTTACAATATCAGTAAACGTCCTCACTTAGCACATACCTTTACTTTATCAGGCCTGACGACTCCACCACAAAGAGGAGGGCACTCAAAATAACGCTTTCCTTTAACCCTGCAAAATTTGAACAAAAGCATGATTCAGTTGCATATTGTTTTCATAATTCTTTACCTAAATCTAGCATTGTCTCTCCCATTCCTCCCATTCCTCTAGCTACTTGCAAAGAAAAGATGTCTCAATCAGGGGAGAGAAAAGTCTAAACATGTAATTCTTCTAGTTCAAAAACCAGGAACACAGAATCATATTTCGCTGTGTACATCACATAAGTTGGAAAATTAGCACTGCTATACATGCCTAGTTTACATAGCATGACATGGAGAAATTTCTAACATTACGTAAACAAGTATTACTCGGAAGTAAAAGAATTTTCGGGAAGTAAAAGTTGCTTACATGCCATCATGCTTCCCCAGAGGTTCATCGTACTGAACTCCGACCCAAAAGCCTGGTGCAAGAGTTTCTGCACGGCCCACAAATTTTACGACCCCTCTTTTCTCCCCCGGTTCAACTTGACACCGATCTCCCACCTTTTTTTGCCAAAAGAGATGAAGAGCAAAAATTATAATACTTCAATATCAAACTGAAATGGTTCTTAAGAATACATGTTTAGTACATAGGATGCAAACCTTTATATTTGCACAAAGTTCCTCCATGTAATTATCTGAAATCTGTTTATCACAACAAAAGCAAGATCCATTAACAAAAATTATAGAACACAACGAGAATAAAAGACAATTGACTATAACACCTGTTTCAGCAATAGATGAAGTGACGAATGCAACCATGCTTTCGACTCATGAATGGGATGATGGAAGGAAAACAATGTATATACATAGGTAAGGTTAAAAGCTGAGTACTTACTTTCGACTCATGAATAGGCTGTTGCTGGACCATTTTTTCTTTATACTTTCTGAAAGTACCTAAAACATGCTTAATGCAGTTAGCGTGCAGATGAGAAGAATTGGACAACCAACATATTGAACAAAAGCAACATTAAACTGATTGAAAGTGAACAACTAATTGTAGTATGAATAATGAATGATACATATCTGATACTCATTTGAAAGGAGAGCAAAGACAAGACTTGGGGGTTTAGACTTTAGATCACAAATTAACTAGACCAGTCACACAGCTAAGAATCCATACTGGATTCATAAAGTGTCAAACCAACATTATAAACTCTACTTGCCAGATAGATTCTTATTCTTAGTCATATCTCATGTTATGCACTTAATTGAGAAGACCCTAGCTTCAGTTTAAATCAATAATTCAATAAAATACACTTCAAATTGCTGATGAACCGGACAAATTGCACAGAAGATCCATAGTATTAATCAATCGTCCAACTAGCAATGTCGCTTCTACTTGCCAAGAATTGGTTTTTGAATTTTTTTTTCCAAGATGAACTTCATGATCAAGGCTTATGTTGTATCAAGAGCTAATCTTACATATTATGAGAAACCATCATTTCATAATATCAACTCAAGGCACTTCTACATCTAATCTTCAAAGGAAAAAAATTAAGTCCATACCATCAAGTTTAGAATATGCATCATCAGAAATTTTGTATTTCTCAACAAGAGAAGTATCCTCCAGCCAACCACCAGACGTTACGGATGATGGATCGAGATCAATGACATGGATCCGGAAACTGACATACAAAAATGCATGGTCAACTTTGTAATGACAATGATAAAAATAGAGGTAACAGAGCAAAATGTATGAAAAGTTGCAAAACACATAGGTGACGAGCAAAAATAGTTCTTGTATCACAAGGTGGATATTCATAAAGTAAACTCAGCTGACTTGCAATTGCCAATTATAAAGAACAAATGTTTACACTAGTGGCTTGGAGATTCCAGCTTTATTATCTAAAGAATCTATTAGAAATGCACTCACAAAGAAAAGGCCAAGTATAGCACTAAGACTAGGACATCAACAGGAAGAATCACAGAACCGTAAGATAATATGTGAGGACGCATCAAAATTTTGAAATATCATGAGCTACTATATACATGAAAAATGGAAGATTAGAATCAAGTTAAAACTAACCCATCTTGCGGGGAGTAAAACCCAAAGGGTTTTGTGTTATCTCCAAGAACTGAAACTTTACTCCCTGTATCATCGTAGAGCTCAAGAGCCATTGAATCAACGGAAGTACCACACTTTTTCCATAACTTGTCCTTTACAGCTTCTATAGTCATCTGGAGAAAAAGGAAGAGATAAACCATTAAGGCCTACAACATTGTTATAAGCTAGTTAAGTCATTATCTATTTCAAATGTTAGTGTTTGTTAGGACACCACTTCATTGAGTTCACATGACATGCATTACATGGCTGCTGCTCACATTAAAATAAACCTTTAAGTTGAGACTTTAGTTGAGACACATATCGTAAATATAATATCAAGTACTGGCAGTCCTGTTATCCGAATCCCTCATCCTACATGTAATAATATAGGTACTTGATACTTTGAGCTAAATCCATGTCTCGCATCTCATCCACTCACTTTGGCATTCAAGAGGCTATGTTTGATGCACTGATGCAAGTACGAAAGAACAGAATTCCTAATTGCTAATGTCACTTACAAGTGCAAGGTTAATGCTAGGCGTGGAGACATAATACAGAAGAAACATGAAACACAGAAACGGCACCAACCTGCGGAGAGAAACGGACATCAGAAGAGAAACTCTTGATGTTGGAGTGAGTGACCCGCAAAGTAACCGAGTCATCGCCCTGAATCTGTAACCGAGAACCCATTTCCCAATGCTCCTTCGATCTCTTTTAACTGGCTATGCCAAATTCGTATCTGCAATACAGATCAACTTGTAACCCTCAGACTAGTACAAAGTTCAAATTTCATGTGGTTTTATCATAGAATGATGATGAAAACAATATCAGCTAAGCCATACTACTCGTCATCACAGTGAGGCAATTCAAATTCACCAAGTCAATTACACAGTTATAAGTTACAAACAACAAAAAGCAAGTTATACTGAAAAAATGGATGCTAGATGAATCTGAACTGTACTCTAGGGTTTAGCTTCAGCAGAAAGCAATATTCATATTCAACATAAGCAATCCAAATGCACAATATACAACATTCAAATCTGCAGAAATTCCTTACCGATTCGATTAAAGCTCTGAAATCACAAGTGAAAATTGAGCAAATCTGAACTGGAATTGAAAATTTACTGAAAAATTAGGGAAGGAGAAGAATCAATTGAATTTGAGGCATTCTTAAAAAAGGATATTTACACATTACACCCTAATGTTATAAATATTGCGTTTGAGACCTATATTTATTCCAATGTATATAAATCAGGACGGTAACTAATCACTTTCCAATTTTCCCCAAAATTTCTGCAACTCGATCGATACACATTCAAAGTCACAAACCCCAAATTAACAGTGCCTAAAACCTCAAATCGAGCTAGGGTTTGTGCAATAATGTCACAATCGTCGGGAAGGCCGACGTCGGTTGCTGCCGGAGAGATGCAGATGGTTAAAGTTCCGGAGAGGAAGGCCCTCACGGTGGCTCCGCCGCCTTCTTCAGCTCCGTCTTCTTCCGCCATAGTTGAGTACCAAGCGCCGGTGGTCAACATCGAGGACGAAGACCTCGAAGTGAAGCTCCGCCGCATCCTTGAGTGTGTGCCGGTTCGCGTCAGCAACACTTCCGGTAGTTCTGCTGGTTCTGGCTCCGGTGACTTCCATCAGGTATACTTAGAGCTCAATTGTTTTTGTTAAACGGTTTATTAGCTGATGATTACCTGTTAATGCCATTTAACTCCTCATAATTAGCTCATGTGTTCGTTATCTTCATTTAAACTGGTTAAACAAGCATATTATTTTGTAATGTCTGATTGATTGAACTGTTGGATGAGCATGGCATTGAAGTATCCTTGGTCATATTGTAGGTTTCATGATAAAAAGTTTCGTTATCTGTTTGCTCCGTGTGGTTTGCCATATACATAGTTTCTCTTTTTGTTCCATAATATGGGAAGGGATTCACCACATAATGTAGTAGTAATCAATTATACTGCTTACAGTTAGTCATGTTTGGTTTGGTTACATATTCTGCTCTTACCATCACATATTCACATGTTGGTTAAGAACGGCAAATATGAGAATACCATATTATAGCATCCTAGTATGGAAGGTTTATTTCTGGTGAGTCATAGGGGAACACTGATTGTTTGCTCGATTTGCTGTTGTGTACTTGTGTGAGTGTTAGTTTCATATCTTGAGAGTTGAAGTCCTGTATTGCAATAATGCAATCTCTAGTACTACGCTTCTGCAAACAAAACAAGAGCTTTCTTTACTAACTAGTACAGTAGTAGATTCTAGATTTAATCCTGCTCTTTTTCCTTTTATCTGTTTTGTGGATTAAGCTAGCTGGCTGTTCTGATTTTGTTAACAAATTGTTCTTTAATTGCATATGATACGAGCTCACTTTCTGTATACTAGTTAGATTCTAAACCTGTGTGGGAATTATGCTGGCATGGTGTTAGGAATTAGGATTGACCACATTGCCTTAACATGAGAGAATAACCAAGACACTTGCATGTTGCAAAACATTGTGGCTTGGTTTGATGGTAACCAAGTGTTGTGGTCGTTTATTTCTTGCTTCACTGTTCGACATTAACTTTGTTGTTCCTTTTTAATGATTGCAGTATCGCCAAATGAGACGCAGAGAGCAAGATAGGGTTTCTAGGATGGAAGCTGACTTCCAGAAAAGGAAAGAATTAACTGAATTCAACCAGAGAATGGAAGAAAAAACCAAAGCAGCTGAAGAGCGTACAGCAAAGAAGCGTTTAAAGCGCCAGAAGAAAAAACAGAAGAAGAAAGAGAAGAGGGCCAAATTAGAGTCGGGAGGAGAAGAGAATCAGAACAAACAATCTTCAGACGAGGAACAGGATTCAGATAATGATCAGGCTTAGAGATTGAGATACCGCCTTCAAGTTCACAAACTCTTAGTCAGGGTGATGATTGAAAAATATGAGGGTAGTCTACTCGGGTTTTGTGCAGTTGGCACCTGGCTGTATTTAAAAACAATGCACTGAGATTGAATTTGTGGTACTTGGCCTAGAAGTATCATCCCATATTCCCATTGCCTTTGTTCTGCAAAAATGCATAATCTTGCTCATTTGGGGGATCTGTGTCTCGGCCAAAATGCTTTGTGCTGGCTTGTAAAATTTGACATGCCACAATTTTATGGTTCTCTCCTATGCTGCTTACTGTCATCAGGTTTTAGCTTTTTACTAATCAACTCCGATATGTAATACAGTAGTTTGATTGAAAAATGGATTGTTTATTTGTGTCCTACAGTTTACTATTCTAGTAGTATCAATCGATGATGCCCTCTTATGTAGCCTTGGTTGCATACCCAGTCTTGTCAAGTATTGTAACAATGTAACTCCTCATGGGGCATTGTAGTTGCCTAGTTGTTATTGACATATTGTTTGTTCCCCACAAATTTAGAATGGCCTTTAGGGATGCTCTAGGTAACATAACATTCAGTTTTGCAATGAGCCCATGGAAGTTTATGGTTTATGTGCCATTTCTATCTCGTGAAGAACCATTTCAATCGTGTCAAGAACTATCCAGGCATAACAGGCATCCACAATACCTGACCTGACCTGAATAGCACAAGATATTGCAGCTCACAACTCAGCAAGGATATCAAAGAATGGAAAAATAGCGAAACGGAATAATAAAACTACACAGGCTTCAGAATAGGAGAATAAAAAACTGGTTTCTATTTTTCAAATGCTACTGGAGGGAAAATCATGTCTAGTTGGGCATAAAGTATTATGTCACTGCATCAAGAGCACTTGCTACATACACCAGGATCAGATACAAACTCAATAACACGTAGCTGACTTTCCTTGCATTAAAATGGACCGTGCACTGTCTTTTTAATTGACTTGTTTCCTGGCACTTCCACTAGTACAGCTCAAGCTGCCTTCAGAATTGGCACGCTCTCAGGCTGTGTGACAGAGCGCAAGAGCTCCAACGAGCTCACTAGCCCCAGGAAATGTGAAAGTATTGTGTTTGCGGATGCCTGTAAAAGAAATTCGCCTTGTGAACATACTGAAGACTTATAATCCAATCTAAAGAAAGAGTAACTCAGCTAATCACTTCCAGAAGCACAACATGAAGAAAAAAATAGATACAGTCAAAGACTCTGAATTCGTAAGAAATCAAGAAAGGTCAATTCGCACGCATTGCAGTGATGACAATAAGTAACTCTTTGTTTCTATTTAGGAGGAAATTTCCTATTTTATTCAAAACAAATAACCATGTAAGTTGGTTGTTACGTTAATATACCTGCACCAAGAACACATCCAAGCCGAGGACTGGACTGTTTCCAGGGGGAATTCCCTGATAATAAGGTACAGCTGAAGATGTAAGAGCTTTGGCCACCAATACACCCACTGTCGCCTGCATACCAAGTATAGCAGCACCCATGCCCAAAAGATTTACGGCTATGCCATTCTTCAGGCTTCTTACAACATCCGCTCGGGGAGGTGCCTGAAAATAGATTCAAATTCTTTACTGAACCAGAAAATCTAAAATGCTAAGGCTTCAGTGTCAAAATCGAATGGGACATTTGATTTACTCATTGGGAACCAAATGAGTCACATACAAATATTCTACTTGACCCTTGTGAATTATGATAGCTCCACTCACATATCTTGCTGAAATTCCCGATATACCGATTATAGTTCATGCCAAGAACAGTTATTTTATGACTGAAAATCCAAGTATACAAGGCTCGAACATTTCATCAGATATGTTACAACTGAACTATCAGACTGTAGAAACTATAGCTTTTAACTAAATAGATGCTCAGAAAGTAATTAATTCTACAAAAATATAACTTTAATATAACTAAATAAAATCTCAGAAAGTAATTGTACATTGCTAACTCTTCTACATTTATGTTGTCGTCAAATCTGAAATTTACCTTTGAAGGATCATTGGCTGTCCTGCGGAGTCTATCTGACAACTTAATATATCCAAACGACCAGAACACCGAAAGGAATGCTGCTGCAATGCCACCAGCAGTTGCATAGAAAGTTGCAGGTGATGTAACTTTTCCAGTTATCACAATCGAAAACGAAAGAATCACAGCAGATACAAGAGTGCAAACTAGCTGTCCCCAGAAACCAAAACTTCCCAATCTCTTGAAATACCTTGAAGTTTTCTCTAATCTTTTTGAAACCTACAGTAAACAATTCAACAACTCATACATATATGATACGAGGGAAAAGAGAAGAGTGTCAATGCCCTACGCCTAGTCGCCTACTGTCTACAGTACTACATAGGACACATGGGAATAGCTGCATGACAATGATCAAATTATTATACCTTTGTATGTCAACAAAAATATTAATTCACAAAGCATCAACTGAGCTTGGAATCACAATATCTCATACTTATGCTGAGTTTAAATCGAAAAATGCAGCAAGACATACGATTGAATTATTATGCCTTAACTGTATCTCTTAAATTGTAAACACCACATAGCATCACCTAAGCTTCGCATCACAACTCTACAACCGTATCTCTTAACAGTTACTGCTGATAACATTACAGTTTACAGGCCAAACTCCCACTGCACCATTATACTCTAAACAAATAGCTACATTACAAATCCAGCATATATTGGAATGACAATGCTGCCATCATTCTCAAACTTAAAATTCCTGAAATGCAGCCCAAAATGCAAATAAGCACTTCCAATTCTGTAATCCTCATTTCAACTATAACATAACCAAAACCCAAAACCCTAGATCCAAACTGCACCACTCAAAGCCAAAATTATACGAAATTCAGTATCCAAAACGTGCATAAACTTGTACATACTCCAATTCTTATCCAAATACAGCTCTCATTATGCGTATACTACGATTAATAGAGTAAAACAGCGAAATAGACCTGAGCGAGCTTTGCCTTTTCAGATTCATCACTAGGCGAGCTGTAAGAAGCTGCAACGGGAGAGGAAGCTTGCGATTTCCAGCTGCGATTGCTGAGAATTAAGTGAGGTGAGGATGAACTTTTGAGTAGAGATAATGACGATTGAGGATCGTGGATGCTGTTGAAATGGAGTGATAGACGAGGAATGAGACGCGGTCTAGAGGTCGCCGTACACGGCGGAGATGGTGGTGCGGTGCCGGAACGAGCTGCCGGCAGTAGAAGAGTCTGCATAGCTTTTCGGTGGAGAAGAAAGTCTTTGGAAATGATGTGCCGTCTCAGTGAACTTCTCTGGCCTTCTTCTTCGCCTTTCCCCCAATTCTTTTGAAATTTCGATTTGACCCTCGGAACTAATTATTTCTTCAATTGTGTCCTTCCTTTCTTATTTATTTCAGTTCTCTTTCCTTTTTTTCTTTTTCTTTTTCTTTTTCGAGACGTTTCCATGATCGATATCGTTGTTTCTTTAAGTGTGTACTCCCTCCGTCCCAAGACAGTTGATACATTTTGACTTTTTGCAGTCAACGTTTTTAAAGTTTGACCGTAAATTACTTCTAAACTATAATGTTAAAATATTTAACGAAATCATATTATGAAAATTTACATCTTAAAATTTTATAATATAATTTTATTAAGCCAAAGTCTCATAAAAGACTGACTTTCCTAATACATTAGGAAAGTCAGCTTTTTAGTGGTTTGGTTTCTGGTTTTGGTGGTTTCTAACTACACTGGCCG
>JAQRGC010827547.1:0-11155 GCA_028659135.1 Plantago lanceolata | reverse complement strand
AAGAGTGAAATATATGGATAGGGGACCAGAAAAATATCAATTCAGTTAGTGTTGTGTATGTTAATGAAAGAATAATGAGTAATTGGTAAAATCAAAACCATATCTTTCTAACTGATATTTTTTGGGACATGTTGTGCCAAAATGTAATAAAACACATACTATACACCCTGCAAAAATCAAACGTATTGTCTAATTTTTCAGCCGGACAAAGGAGAAGAGAAAACAATTTCCTCTTCAGTTTTCAATTTCCCACTACGCAACGGGTAACGTCACACACACTAACGACAAAACGTCGCCTTACTTATCTAATGATGCCCACATTTACTACCGTGGGCCTCCTGTAGACTATTCCTCTCCCGCACCTAACAGCTCACTCACCTATAAAGCTTAAACCCCTCTCGAAAATTCCTGAAGCTGAATCAAATTCTCTCATCAGATTCTATTCTTCCAAAAAGCTCGATCACAAACGCTAATGGCTGCTCCGTAAGCTCTCGAATCTCTATTTGTTGTCTTCATCGTTTTCTAATCAATTGCAGTCGGTTAATTGTCATTTTCTGAAGTGAAATTCTAGTGAAGAAATGTCAATTCGTTTTACGTTAATGGTTTTGAAAATTACAGGTCTGTGCAGGAGGTTCGTGCTCCACCACTGGACTCTACTTCTGAGCCACCGCCTCTATTTGACGGAACCACTCGGTACGGCTTTTTTTTTTCAGCTATGGAATTTCTGTTTTGATTTTAAAATTTGAGATGATCGTTTTATAAGAGTAGATAATCTGAAGCGTGATTGCTTTTGATTTTCTAAAGGTTGTATATCAATTACGAGTGTCCTTTTGCTCAGCGTGCTTGGATCACCAGAAACTATAAGGTCTGTGCCTGTCTCATTTTTCTACCTTCGAATTCGACTATTGTATTGGTGGTGCTTTGTTGGTATCACTGTGTTATATGCTAGGAGAAAATGTTGATTAGCCAATTATGAGATTTTGGCCTAGCTGAAAAATTATGTGTTGATTCAGCTGTGTAATATGTATATGGCACTTCTGTTGGAATAAACATCATTTGATGCAAGTGTAACTGTGTTAATTTGTCGTAGAAGAAGTACTAAATTATTTAACAAGTACGGTCTATTTCGAATCTTCATAGTCGAAGCTAGTCATAACTTTTGGTTGGAATTTGATCCACTAGAAATGAAGTTATTGTGTGCCTCCTATGTCCAGGGTTTACAAGATGAGATCAAATTGGTACCAATTAACCTTCAGAACAGACCAGCTTGGTATAAGGAGAAAGTCTACCCTGAAAACAAGGTATGTATCCTTAGATAGTTAAAGGTTTTGCTACCTATGTTCTGATGTTCTCCATCTATGTCAACATATCAGTCATTTTATGATTTCCACGCACATAGTGTTGCCTAGTGATTAGACTAAATGCTTCGTCCTGCTTACAATTCACGTTTGTTCTTCACTAGGTGCCATCATTGGAGCACAACGGCAAGATAATTGGAGAGAGCCTAGATCTGATCAAATACATAGATGAAAACTTCAAAGAACCAGTTCTGTTCCCTGATGTAAGATTCAAAGTTTTACTTCTCACTCTAAATCATGTTAATGTGTTCATTCCTTCCCTTGCATCTTAAAGACTTGATGATACTCAGGATCCTGCAAAAATTAAGTTTGGTGAAGAGTTGATTGCTCACTTGGATACATTCTCCAAAAATATTTTTGCATCTTTCAAAGGAGATACAATAAAAGAAGCAGGTAAACCTCGGTTCTCAGTTTTTCTTAATGTCTTCAATCTTCATATCATAAGATAGATGTTAATTCGACATGAAAATGATATTAATGCATCAGGTGCTGAATTCGATTACTTGGAAGCTGCACTCAGTAAGTTTGACGATGGTCCATTTTTCCTCGGTCAGTTCAGTCATGTAAGTGAATAAGTGATACATGAATCCCAATTCCCTCGCTGATCTTCAGCTTCATGCCAAAAGTAGAGAAACTAAAGAATACAACTCCCACCCCGAAGAATGAACTCTATTAGGAGAGTAATAGCATATATATATTCGAACTCAGGAAAAGTGTGGTGGATTCTTCTCTTAAAAAGATATAGGTTGGACATCCTTCTTTGGACTTTTATCTGATTTGTGTCTTGCTATTTACAGGTTGATATTGCATATGCTCCATTTGTTGAGAGGTACCATGTTTTCATCCAAGATACGTGGAAGTATGATATTGCAACTGGCAGACCAAAACTAGCCGCTTGGATTGAGGTACATTATTCAATTACTTTTTCATTAGTATCGCTCTTTCTGCGGGCAAACTCGGTGGGACGTAGGATACACCAAGACATGTATGCATCAGAAAAATTCTTAAACAAAGAAAAGAATTGTATGATGATGAAATCCTTGTTAAGATCTAGTAAAAGAATATGATTGACCTCGACAAGTTAAAGAATTATTGCTTGAACTTTTGCCTTTCATTACTCATGCACCGTGTGCATATGTGTGATTTTCATTACATACATCAGCCAGCAAAAGAAAAGAAAATAAGTACTCTTAGGCACAGAGTTTTTCGGATTTCCAAGTTCCATCCCCTATGCATGTGCCTTTACTGCTTGCATCTGTGCTACTTGAAGTGTGGCTCTTGGTTCTCCCTTCTTTTTTTCCTTTTCTTTTCTTCTTGTATTTTCCTTTCCTTTTTCCTTCAAAAATCGATTTGCTCTCTTCATTCTGCCCCATCCTTTACAGAGGTTCTCAACATGTATCTATGATGCCAATGCCAGTTGACATATTGTGGATTCAGCCTCAGAGGCTCTGTGTTTATATATAAATTTTTTCACTTTCTTGTGCAGGAAATAAACAAGCTCGATGCTTACAAGCCCACAAAGTGTGATCCTGCGCATCTTGTTCCCTACTATAAAAGCCGTTTTCTGGTAAACTATCTTACCCGTGAATCCACAGACTTGAGTCTGTTATTCTGAAATCTCAATCCCAGATTGCTTACTTCTACACGCTCTCTTGATTTACAGGCCTAGAGTTGAATACGATAATAAATGTCCATTGAGACGGTGAAGATGCTGGCTTTTCATATGCGTGTTTAGTAGTATATCTGTGTGAAATGTTCTATAAACTCGATTTTCTCTCCGTACTTGGTTGGATGTAAATAAGTCAGAAGGCATTCTGGCATTGTAATATATTTCAGTGAGTATAGATGTGTCTTGGGATTGTATTAAGCTTCCGTGCAAAACATTATACATCTACTCTAGTTTCATCATATCAGTAGCGTTAATCTACATGAAAAAAAAAAAAAATCAGAAGTGTTAACAAAATCTCTGTATCCTCATTAAGCTCGCTCCTCGAAATGTTAACATGTGCTATCAGATTTACCATCAAACAGTTTGATCATGATGGCTCATACTAGCTAATACTCATATCAACTCGGTTTTTTTTAACGTCTCCACTCACAAAGAAGTCCAAACAATGTTTGCCGTCGAGTAGTTCTAAGATAGTTGACCCCTGGAATTTGTTGTTTTGTGTACATGCACGGAGAACAGTCCTTAATCAACAGTCAACACTCACTTCCAAGAACATAGAATGCAGGTAAATTTGTAGCACTTCCTCTTTTATACTTCCATCACTCATTAATCATTACAACATGTTGAGTAGTTGAAAAAGAAAACCAAATTTGTATAAAAAAAATCTAATAATAATCCTGCTACAATAATCTAACAGGACAAAACTGGGTAGAAAAACAAAACCAGATCTAACAGAAAGGATATAGGCTTTTATAAACAGATTATCCATCACAAATTATATCCATTGCAAGAGTTTTCTACCTGTGCATGGAATTGGAACTAGTTTTCTGAAAGTCTGCAACACTGAGAGTCAATAACCAACAAGCAATTATAAGGCTTAAGCAACCATCCTCAACAAAATCACAAAAAAAAGTAGTACTCCAGCCTCTACTCCCACATCATAAACAGTTTCTGTTTGCCAAAGTAAAGAACAGGGTATGTACCGAGAGTCATCTCTTATGCTATTCATCAGAATTCTTGTTCGAACTGTCTGTCCCAGTTTGCTTCACAAATTGGCCTCTAACTCGGGGGCGCTGTTCTGCCAATTTCTTCCTGTTATGGTACCGTACCTGAGACCAAACCAACCATAAGAGCACATCCGTTATATTCTACATCATGCAAAAGAAATATGGAACTACGCATAAGACAATAATTCCAGGATAAATGAAGTACCTTCTTGGCAAAGCATCTATCCTTCTTCTTCTGACGGAATTTGCTCAAAGCAGCTATTCTACGTGCTATTTTGTCTTCGTCAATTTTATTTCCGCTACCACTGCCGCTAGCATCTCCACTTCCGCTTTTCCCAGCTTGACCAGCATCACTTTCTGGGTTAGCTCCTGTAGCATTAACAGCATTGCTGCTTCCGTTATGTACATTGCTCACATGATTGCTCCCAGATGCACTTCTGTTTAGACTATAGTCCTTCAGATTACTGTCCATGGCTTCACCTACAGCATTTGTTGATCCACCATGTGGTGGGGTATCCACAGCCAACTTCTTTGATGATGAATTTCCGTTGTTGGATGATGGCTGTTGTTCAAAATTGTGAAATCGGTGGTGGTTATGGTGAAAATTATTATGGTGAGGGTGCTGAATTTGGACATCCTGTTGAAGACCTGATGAATCTGTAGCTTGGATTTCACCATGCACAATAATACTGGCTTGTGGTGGACCATATCGGGCATCATGTTTAACAGGCTTGAAGGCAGAGGGGTGACTGCCATTGATCGTAGATGTTGTTTCAGGCTCGTCCTTCATGGGAGACGCATATTTAGGGAGCTTATTAGTAGTAGAGCCCATATCTAGGTTATTGCTAAGACCGTTTGACATAAGATGTATATGCTGGTCAGTTGAATGTTCTCGTATGCCACGAACTGATTCTAATTTGGCAACTTCCGGGCAATTGTCAATCAAAGAGCTGCATCCTGTGTGCCCATTAGGAGGCTTAAATATGCTTGATGATGTATTATACCTGCAGCATGGGTAAACAAAAAAATTACTTCTCATGCAAGCAACAGTAATTAAATGAGCTGTTCGAAGGACAATAAAGGAATTACTGAAAACATAAGTACTTGCGACCCTCTTCTTCCAAACCTTGAGAAAGCAGATTGTTCAGATCGGCGTAAGACAAAACGTTCTTCTTGGCTAGATCTTTCTGTATCCGGAGCTTCTCGAAGTCTCTTCAAACTGAGCTCAAGGTTTGGTTCTTTATCATAATTAGCATCCAAGATATTAGTCACTTCACGAGTCGAGCCGGATTCTCTGCCATCACTAAGAAAATTACAAGTTTCATAGATGCTGCCTTTGTTCCTGTTGAATTCGCATTCTGCAGTGGTATTATCTTGCCCCATATACTTTTGATTTACAGATGTGTTGTGTTCTAGTTCAGCAGAGGGCTTGAGTTTTAAACCACTGGCAACAGGATTTTCCATAGGGATTTTCTCTCTTGATTCCACATTCCTTGGTGCCACCACCTCCAAGTCTTTACTCTCTGCATTATTGACTACTCATAAAATGTGTTCTCAGATCAGCTAAAGGAAAAAGGCGCAAGCAAAAGTCTAAAATGATAATATCGTACCAGGTTTTTGTTCATGGTCACCCCTTGCTGCACTAAACTGTACCCTCTTGTAGCTTGAGTTCTCAGCATTTGATCTGATAACTTGGGCGCATGTGCTGTCTTGGCATTCAGCTACTTGATCTATAGGAGACAAAGCTTGAGAGCTCTCAACCTCTACGGCTTGTTTAGTCCAAGAGCTCTGTTGAAAAGCAGGAGAGATATTTCAGACAAAAGATCTGTAATTTATAGATATTTCAGAACTGAGTTTATGCAGATGATAATGCATATCGATGCATTTCTAAAATTCCACAACAAATGAAAGAGATGACTTTGGCAGGTGGGATAAAACGTGGCATTCAATGATCATGAGTTGATACATCTATAACAACATTACGAGAGATCTCAAGACACTTGACACTCCGATCACCAAAAGTTAAAGAAATAAAGTCTTTAACATACTTTAATTTCCATGAACAATAGAAAAAAATTAATTTCCATTTATATGCATGGTGTAGTAGATAAAATTCATCGGGTGCTCCACAATTCGACTACCCTCTAAACTACGGTAGCAAACTGTATAAACTCACAATTCCTACTATAACCAATTGTAGGCACCAAATATCATGAACAGAATTGTAATTTGTAACTTTGCTGGACATAACTTTTACGTCCAATCATGTTCATCATTTGGCCTAATCACATATTCAAGTAGGCATTCCGTACAATTTCACATAATTTGCAGGGCAAGTGGTTAACTTCTCATTACATTGGAGCCAAACATGATGCTGTGATTAATTGTTTTGCCCCATGTTATAAACCTAGGGTTCGTGTTCTTGATCGATATCTATTGCTTCTTTCTTCCATTTTCACTAGATTATCCAATACAACAATTCTATTTACAATTAGAACAAGCTATTCTTATTACTATTTTTAAATCACAGCACTGATTGCAGACCCAGGAGCAACTCAATAAGCCTTGGAGACCAGGCACGTCTTCTTTGTGTGTGCGAGTAGAATCTCAAGAGTAGGTGCAGTGATAGATTATTGACCCATAAGCCTGCTTAGTGCATAACTGGTTTTCAATGGAAAACAGCCGATGAAGAAACAATTTTCACATTTTCAATCTGAATATGTAAAGGACAGACCGACAGAGAATTCCAAAAAATTGTTTGCTGTATCCAATTTTCTGTAATTAAGATTCATAAATAGTTATCTATAATTAGAACACATTGACAGTTAAAAATGGATAAAAGAGACACACACATACTGGATAAAAACATCATTTTTTAAGAAGGATATTGTTCGTATTCTAAAAGTACTAAGTCTGAAAAGAATTAGAGTTTGACAGCCTTCCATGTAATGATGTAAACGCCCCTTGTTTACCAAATATGATTGATTGATGAAGCATCAGTTCATCCAGTGATTTAATGTCAGTTTTTTGGATTTATCAGATGCTGATGAAGTGTATGTTTTTTTGTATTTAAAAAAAAAAAAGACATGTAAGGCAGGCATTTGACTTATTTCAACCCAAATGCTAACTGGAGTTGAAGCAAGCAAAAAACGCATTCAAGTGAGGGTAAGTGTGCTACCTGTGTACCACTTCCATCATCACTACCATCACCGCCATTTAAACCATTACTCGTATCATTTTCCCCATCGCCACTTCCACTGTTGTCAGATTTATCATTACTTTTTGATTTCACTGATTTTTGAGTGTGTGTGCCACTCTCACTGCCACTTCCACTCGACTGCCAGAAGAAAATGAACACAAGGGATATCAGGCAAGATGAGAACCAAATTAAATAAAACCCAGTAAAATTATATTTCTTACCAACACACGTTTTATTGTTTTTTATTTAATTAAAAAATACTCATTCTGGTGTTTGACATACTAACCTGCTTTTGCAGGTAAATATGACCAAACCATCAGGTTCAGGTACCATTTATTCAGACTTGCTATTTTGTTCTAGTTTCAGTTACCATTTATTCAGCTGAAATCCACTGTTTCATCTCGTCAGATTAATAGGACTAGTACATCTTACAATTTTTAAACAACTGTCACTCCACATTTTTCCAAGTTCTTTAAGCATTCCTCAGTACATTGTCAAATATGAGAGATAAAAACAAAAGGCATAAGGAAACCAGCTGGGGTATGTTTCACTTTTGTGGAAGTTACACGAGAGCAATTCCAAAATACTTAAAAGGCAAACTTGAACAAAATTTAAAGAAATATTTGTTGTGCCATGACGTCCATGAGAATCATGTCAACGTCTTTCATCACTACGGGTAATAACACAATTTGAATAAGTATTCTCTAAGAACTTACACTATGACATCTCCTCCAAACATGTTGCCAGAGGTTCTTAAGCTCATTCTTCCTTATAGGTTTAACCAGGAAATCAACTGCACCTTTGGATAGACACTTGAAGACTAAACCCATTGAATCATGAGATGACATCACTGCACATAAATCCCATTCATGAGTAGGTGTTATTTGTCGCATCTAAATAATCTATATATAAAACTAAATAGAAAATAAAAACTCACTTATCACAGGAACATTCTTGCGAGTTTTGTGGCTCATAATCTTGCTAAGAAGAGGTATTCCAGGTAAAAACGGCATTACAACCTCTGTCAACACAAGGTCAACACGGTTGTTCAAGTCTTCCAAAATCTTCCATGCCTGGATTCCGTTAGCTGCCCCTAGTACTACATTGATAATCATGAATGACGAAAAGAGAATTAGAATTAGCAATGTACTATTAATAAATAAAAAAACCTGTGTAGTAGTAGTATAGGGGCTCTTTAGATATATTAGCACTGGAATTATTAACAGAAATGATTCCTTCAAAAAATGTAAGAAAGTACTCACGACATTTGTGTGTGTTTTCTTTTCATGCACGCAGAATTATAAAGGCCTAACAGACCACATCATGCACGAAATATGCATACAATTCAAAAACTCTTATTTAGAGGAGCACGTAGACTGCCACATAAGCCAGCTCCGACAATTTTGTTGACATGAGATCACTCGGTAACGGAAAGTTTTATACTATCAGATGTTATTTAATGCATTTAGTTGTTTCCATCTGTACAGGCAGTTACTCACCACATGGAATATAGACAATGAGGAAAACCAATAAACACAAGACATTCTTAACTTGCATAGTACAGAATAAAAGGGCCATGTTGGGTGCCATACTATGTGTATCAGAATTGTATCTAACATAATATCACACATACAAAGCATCATAACAATAATATTCATATATATAATCAGTTAAGAATATCACTTTTAGTTTGTCTGTCACGAACATCAGTGAGAAAAGGCGAAACATGGAAAAATGATCTACATCTTATCTTATATATTTAGAAGCACAGACCCCTAGCTAAGCTTCGGCGAAGGGAAAAGGAGGACATATAAAGACACTGGAAACAAGTCATCTCTAGCATATCAGTATCATCTCCTATGATATATTACGAGAAGAAAACAAAATGCTCGTATATTACGAGAAGAGATTTGACATACAAACACAATGCTAATTAGCCACAAATGGACCTGAGCGGATGTTTTGTCAAAAAAGGATCTTACAACCTGGACTCTCACATCTTTGCAGAAACTCTCAATTTCTCTTTAGTCATAACTGAAACATCTACTAAACAGTTGTCTTTTTTTCTATCACATTCTACTTTGACTTTGGCAGATTAATCTACCTTCATAATTACAGTTCCGAAGCAGAGCAGAGACAATATGGCGGGTCGAATCATCATTCTCCACCAAGAGGACCCGGATGGATTCAACATGAAGGAATCTCGCCCAACACACTGTTGTCGACTGAGGCGACTGTTGTACTTGCAAACTGCGTGTACCTTGCAACACATTTCTGCCACCAGATGTCCCAACTTCATTAACTCCTTGCACCTCATTACGTTTGTCCGGCGACTCCTTTTCGCCATCAGCAACGATATTCATTGAAACAACTCCTGCCAACCATCCAAACGCTAATGATGAAGCAAGTGTGCGCAGTTGACCAATTTCAGACAAAACTTCTGATAATCTCGCAGCGAAAACAATAAGGCTGGTCACAGCTAATAGTATATAAGCTTACTCCTCCCGAAAATCAATACCTTTCGATAAGCAAAGGAAACAGATAATCCAAATCTATAACAGAACTGTCAAAATAAACAGGGTAAAGTAAACACAAACAATTAGGTGGGGTGGGAGATACAGATTTCATTTCACCCTAGAGAATTCGAAGCAGACCGTTCTCGAGCCTCTTCGATAAGATCCCTCGACACTCCGTGGATCTCTCTAAAGTCAAACCATAGCCTATCTACAATAGAACAGAGAAAGTCAGCAAAATGAAACTCCAAAATCCAAACCCTAAGCTCAATCATTACAAATTAAATGTCCTTTAGGCTTTAACACACTACATACTCAAATAAGCAAGGAACCACCAAATTACTTCAGGATTACGCCAAATCAAACAATTAACAATCCACACCACACACAAAAAGCACAAGCAGAAAATGACCGAGCTAAAAATCGAAACAATATCCAAAACAGAACTGTCAAAGCTACATGCTCGAAGCTCATCAGCAACGAATCACAGAGAAAATCAACCCAATTCCAAAAGGCACAATTCACAATACCTTCAGCAACGGATCAAATCCGGTTCGATTCTCCACAACAATTAAACTTATTCACCGGAGAATTTGCATTAGAGTTACACAGAGATGAAAATAGTAAGGAATTAAGATCAAATCTAATGGATTTTGTATGGATTGGGCCAAAAATGGAGATAAAGGTTGCTTTTCGTTTAGGGTTCTCTCTCCACTAGAAGAAACAAAGAAATGCAGAAAGATTTTTATTTGGAAATTTATGTTCTGGTTTGAATTACCGATTTTTTCGAAATGATGACGTGGAATTTTTGCAGGCTGATAAGATGACACATAGGCGAAAATTACTGCCATGTAGGACAATTTGGGTCGACGTGGGTGTGGTGAGGTGGACACAATCTAAATGCGGGAGTTGAATAGCCTTGAGCCGTATCACAACAGATTTGGAGCCTCAAAACATGTGGACACGTGGCTGTTTCACTAAAAATATCTGGCTTCCTTACCGGCAATAGACGCCGTTATCTCGGACGTCAAGTACTGTCACAGTCAGTCTTGGTCTAAACTAGACGGCGTCAACGAAAATTTGTCTATAGAAAGACCGATTTACCCCCGGGTAGTAATGGTATGATTATTATGTTTATCTTTTGATGCTAATTTTATGAAGTGTTTCATTCAGGTGGTTAGGCAAAATTGTACACCAAAATAGCAACAAGATGATCGTTATCTTTCCGACAATTAGACATTATCTAAATTGAAGTAATTAGGTAGTATTGATAAATTGGGTCTATGAGGAGCTAGTGTTAACACTAGTGTATACAACCTCATTAAATGCTTAATATGTAATAATAACTACTTTATCTTTTTGCATAAAAGCCACATTATTTCCTTAAGCTATACACTTATATACTGCAC
>JAQRGC010827159.1:0-10285 GCA_028659135.1 Plantago lanceolata | reverse complement strand
TGAATCGGCCAAATCTATTCTATTTCTACTCCTAATCCTACACTATTACAATCCTTTACCACCTTATGACTCCGTCGGGGTTTGAACCCCTGACCTCTCGTTGCTACTCCAGCACCTCTAGCACTCGGCCACCCTTATAACTCCCATTTGTCGTCGTTGTTATTATTTTACTACGAAAATTTATAAATTTGGATTGAGTAACGATTTGGCAGCTGGCAAGTGAAGACCATCGTCACATGTCCTCTGGTATACGTATTGCGTAGCATATATTTCTCGGACAAAATCATAATGCAAGTAATAAATTTTAAGGGGCTTGATAGCTAGGTATATTCATTCCCTCATCATCCAAGACATTATTATTATGCGCCAATAATACTAGTAGATGTTTGGCTCATAAAACTCCACATCGATCACATGGTTTTGTGTTTTCTAGGACACAAAATCAACACATGTACCAGAAAGATCTAATACAGTACAATTATTTTGGGATTTTGGCATCTGTATTAATAATTGAAATACCCAATTTGGTTGCATGTCTATTTATATTATAAAACATTTTTAAACACAAAGTTCGAATATCTTATTAAAACCACCCCGATAAAAAGTAAGTTCAAATTCGTAAAAAATCCATCTTCAAATCGGTAGTCAAATGGACCGGTTCAACTATTATTTCACCTTTACTACTAGTAGTAATATAGACTAATAGACGCTATGTAGCACGGATGCATGGTTTTGGCCCACGTACTAGTTTGGGTGTGCGCCTCGAACGCATATGTGATACGTTTAGCCATTTTTTGTTTTTAACATAAAAATCCCACCCAACCTGAAAAAAATTAACAAATCCCAAATTGTAAATAAATGTATCATCCACTCCACGCAAATGGATGTTGATGTGATCGACAATATTGGAGATTGAGTCGTCTTTGTGTTTGTTGTTTGTTAAAATTCGACATCTTTACTTCATTGTTGCCTATGTATTTTTTATTTGTTAAACATCTTTATTCGATTTATGGCTATATATCTTATTTTGTATGTTATGGTTTTATGGATAAAAAATATATGTATTTAAATAAATGTATCCTCCACGTCTCTATATTCCACTTTTAAAATTCTGGCGTATTCACGTCCCCATTTTGACCTCGTCCCTGACTCCCTGTGCTTCTTAGATGCTTAAGATATTTGCCCACCCTAACCTGGCCAAGTAACAATAAAAACTGAATAAACCTGCCCTGGAACATTTCATGATACTAATGCTCCTTCAAGATTCACCATTCATAATTCCATATACACCACTAATTCTTTCATTCCTTTTATTACAGGGTACTTAAGTACTAATTAAATGAAGCCTTAGGCTTTGTTAAAATAGAAATATACTGTATAAGACTCATCCTTGAAGCTAAGCAGAGGAGACAAGATGAAGTTCCTTTGCACCCCCTTTGCCACAAAGCTTACAGGATGATATTCACTGAATCCCTTTCTCATACTAAAGCTCACTGCCTCTTCAAATCCAGCCTCAGATGATTTACACACAAGTTTCATACTTGTTCCAGCTTTATAGCCCACTCCACTGTATGCATAGCAGCCTTTTTTCTCATCAGATTCCAGTGAAACTGATCCCTGCTTCCCATCCAATCCATTTACTAGCCGGAAAACCGAACCGCCTGCTTTTGACGAATCAGCGACTCCAAGATTCTCGTTTTCGCCGTTATGTACAATGTACTTGCCTGGATAGTCGAACGGTTCTAACATGACTAGTTGACCGATAGCGTCTGAAGGTTCCGATATTTTTTTACGCATCTGGTTTTTGAGGATGAGGCGGAAAGACGAACTGATAGCGGAATCAGTTCCTTCATGAGGGACGGCTTGCATTGTCATTGTTTGGTTTGAGTTTGTCAGGGCGAATGCTGTGTTGTTTGCGACTTGTTGCGTGAATGAAACCAAATGGGAATTGTAGTCTGCTGGAATTGGAGTTATCCAGTCTGAAAATGTGGCGGAATCCGCGTTTATATCCCAGTCTCCGTTTGTGTGGCCGGCTAAGAGGTATGGACCGTAGAATATTGCTTGAAGAGGTGCGTATTCGGGGCGATCATCTGATGGAATGCAGAGAAATTATCAGCATGATAAGAAGAGTTTGTATTAAGGACAGGTACTCATAAATTTACACACCTTTAATAGCCTCAGTTCTGAATGTTATAGGCAGCTCCAGAGTAAACTTGTCACCAATCTTCCAATTTCTTGTGACAGTCAGAAAATTGCCTGTATCCAGAAATGTTATCGAAATTCTTAGCTTTCGTTAAACTGTTTCAGCTTATTGGAGTACAGGAGAATGGAGTGTACCTGGAGCCTGTAGAGGCACATCCTGGCCGTTTAGCGATGCTTTTGCCCCGTTGGACTGTGTCCATAGAGGGATCCTCAAATTCAATGCAGACGCTCCACCAGACGCTTCCTGTAAACGGATTTGAACAATGAGAATTTAGCTTTCAATAGAAATGCTAGAACAACTATAAAACTGGAAAAGTAATGGCAGCCTCAGAAGAAGAATGTATACATCTTTAGATGTTATTGTAAATGCTACTTGAAGTCGCGGATCCCATGAGACGACTTGTTCAACTTCCTGTTTCAGGGAAATGTGTCCTGATCTCCAATTGAGAGAGCTAGGTATGTACTGAATAACATAAAGCGCCGGTGTGTTTCCTCCCTGTTCAAAGTATATGGAATCTCCCAATTTTGAGAACGACTCAATTCCTACAGCAAGATGAACGATCATTTGGTTGTTATGGGAATTAAACACATCGAATCATGAACATTTGATGTGTAAACAACCTGTGCCGTAGCAGCACCAGAATGAATCGAACTGTGTTCCCCATTTGTGGAAGCTTATCGCCTTAGAACCGCCAGGGGCAAGTGGAAGCATGTAGATCATCACTCCAGGATCGGTTCCTCTTTGAATGCTCAAAACGCCATTTGTCAGAGCTCGCTCGTAATAATCTGCATAAGCCATTTCCTTGGTCCATCTAAACAGGTGACGTGAGACCTTGAGCATGTTATAAGTAGTGCAAGATTCTTCATTCTCAGTGATTAATGTATCCGCTAAACGCTTTGGATCAGACCTACACTCAGTTTTGGAGAGGGGAGTGAATGACAAGATCACAAGACGGCTAGTAACTAAGAGATGTCAGCATATAAAGGCAACAAGTAAGATAGTTTCTTCAGGTTTTGCTGTTTTTACCAGAATTCGCTTACAGATGTTCCTCCTGTAGCATAGCTATGAGAAGCGTTAACTATTTCCATGAAGTTCGTTCCTATTTCCTGGCAGCAAAAGTTCAAAATGACGATTCAGGTTTCACGAACATAACAACCACCCCCTTTATAGAGTTCACACTCTTTCAGGCAGCGAACATGTACCTTATACAGAGGGTCACCAGTAACTTCATAACGCATTTGAGCTCCAATAACGATCGGAATGTGTGTATTGGCATGGAATCCAGATATATCGTCAGCCTGTATTAGATAAGATAACAGTAATTAGTTAATGCACCACACCACATTGTTCTGATCTGTCAGTTTCATGTTGAGGTTACTGGTTAGTTTACGAAAAGACGAAGAATACCTTGATAGCCAGCAATCCCAGAAAGCATGGTTTGTCGAACAGATGAGCTAATACCAGGTGCTTCTGGTTACCCTGCAAACGAGAATAACTCAGACATTACTTTCTCAGTTTTTTCTTCAAAATACGAAAACCTGACACAACCACGCACCGTTACGCTGTACAAATTATACAGCACATCATTCATGCCTCCAGTTTCTTCATTCAACACCAGCCAGTGCCTTTCAATCGAATACTTCTGGATTACATTCTGCACACGGTTGTAAAAGTACTCGGCCATCCATGTCAACATCTTCAAAGCCTGATCATTACCAGCCAGGGTATACTGATCAAACAAACCTGCCATTATCTGATAAATCCAGAAATCATTAGTCCGCCAAACGACTGAAAAATCCATGATTTTTTCAGAAGGAACGCAGTGTATATACACAATTACACACGAACCTTGTGAATCGTGTAATATGGCGCCCAGACTTGCTGTAGAGCTTCAACACGATCAAAAAATTCAGATGGGAAAGCAGAGAGGTATCCTGTGCCCATTTTCTGCTGACAGGCCGATAAAACCGAAACTACTTCTGTCATTTTCTTTTTCAGTGCTTCATTGCTTGTACTAGCCCACATCTGCGCCGAAGCGCTCAGATAATGTCCTTTAATTTGACATATAAATAGTGATATCAGCGCAAAATTACCGAACACTTCATATACATATACAATAGAACATTCCGTACCAAGGCACAGTTTGGTCCATATATACAGTAAACAGGCTAACTCTATTATCTTAACATTATCGGTAAGTCACATTATCAGGCCGTTTTGCCAAACATAAAAAAGAAACAGTTAAGAACACATCGAAAGTTTTAAACAAGAAAGAATTGTACACTGCAGAATTATGAATGAAAGTTATGAAACTTACCTACAAAGTGACCGCGAAGCTCCATGTTCGGACTCTCCCACCCGCCATACGGCTGGCCTACGGTCTGAATACCTGCCGTCTTTCTGAAGCTCCACACAAGGCTATCAACATCTAACAACAACAGATACTCCAAATTGGTATTCTGAGCCTTTCCATGCATCGAATTAGGGTCCAACCGAACGTCATTCAACGGCACTTCATTAAGCAGACCTTGAACCGCTCCGGAATTCTTGATTTTCCTATACATCATTGTCCAGGTTTTCTTATCCTCCTCCTTCAACATCTTCCTCGGAAACAACTCCGACCAGGCCGAATCATCGGTCGGCGTCAAATGGTAATGCGAAAACACCTCCTTTTTCCACGTCTCGTTCTTCGACGACTCCAGTTCGTACCTCAAAGTATGCGATATGAACGCATTATCATTACCCCCACTGTTAGTACACACCTTGCCTTGAACAAGCCCACATATCAGAGACAAAAGAATGAACACCTGGAAAAGCAACCAAGTCTTCATCTTTTCGACCTGGAAAACACGAAGATATCGAAAACGGAACTATATAGGCCACTGTTCAGCAACACAAAACATATATATAAGCAGATGAAGAGGATAGAGGAAGAATCTTCTTTTTTCTCTCTAGTGGAAAAGCATGATGCAAACAAGGCTAATGATATTTAGATCAATCGTGGTCAGGGAAGAAGAGGACAACAAGCACGAAACAGTCTCGTGAAAGCAAAGCATGGTTTCTTGTACACAGTTCAATAAAGACAAAATGATCACTCTGTTTTCATTGTAAAAAACAGTCTAAGATAAAAATTTGTGAATACTGATCAATATGGTTTTTGCACAAGTTTCTGTATAATACATGACAGGCTTTCTTCAACCACTACTACAAGTACATTATTATAACTAGTCTGTATGGTAAACAATCATTTTTATCATCAATGTAGCAATCAAATGGAGTTAAAGTTAAGTCTGTAATGAATTATTACTTGATCATTTGGAACCATTTAAGGATGAATATGACATATGTAGCTTCTCATTTCTTGTGAACAACCACATAATTAAAACAATATTATCAGTTCGTTTTGTCAAACAAGCACTTAGTTACGCTCTGTCCTTCGTCTGAACTGAATTACGAGTTTTCAGATGAAGAGTTCGACAGAGCTTTAGTTCGGAGCGTATAAACTAATGTATGATTGAAGTTGTAGCATGTAAGATTTTCAACATTGGACGACAGAGAAGGTGAAAGAGACCGAGGATAAAACTGACAAAGGAGAATCACGGGGGAGGATCATTGTCTTTGGAGGGACTCTTATGGAACTTGGAGTTTAATAGTAAAAGAAGAATCAGAATTCAAATCCAAGATGATTATGTTATGTTATTCTTAGGTTGAGATTTATTAATTTTCAATACAAGTGTTATAAACAAGTCACGGAGTTCTTGGATATATAACAACATTGCCATAAGAGAGGTAAAGCACTTGGTGTGATTTTTGGTTAGTCCCTACCTGTAGTCTATATAACTGTATAACAAATTTATTCTGTGAAAGAGACTAAACGTACTGAGATATTTTTCCACCCACTTGATTCTCTTTTTATAACGAATCAATCGACATTTTGAACCCGCACCGATACTCATTGATAAGGTCACACACATTTTGTTGGTAAATGATATTGTATATTTTGAGCCGGAACACGCAAGGTTTTGCTTAAAATCATTCAGAATGACACATTTCATTCTTAATGGGCGTGGGATGTAAGCACTGATGTAGGCTAGGATATACTGTATTCTACCCGATAGATGTTCGACAATCTTGTCGAACCCTTCTCGCGCGGTGGGGTAGTTCGGTACCAAAAGAAACCATCTACACCGCCAGACGGACCAAACTTGTAAGGGCTTTACATCGAAGCGAAGTATACCATGATACATGTGGTAAACTCATTGTACAGAGATGTTACACTTTTCAGCTGGGTAGTAGCTACAAGTTGCTTCTTTAGGGCTTTTACGTTAAGGTGAGGTTAGTTTGTGTTACAGGTCATTTTGGGGATAAAGCATTAAATTTGAAGGGGACAAATTGCCAAACCATCAAATTGTACATATGAATGGACCAATCCATGTGATATTATGTTAGTGCACAATATTGCCTTGCTTTTATCCTCGCCCATCCTTAGCCTGCCCTACCTGGCTACCCAGCCGCATCCACGAGATATGTTTGGAAATATTAGCATCACAGGCACCACAACTTACATAAGAAATGCTCAAAGTCCATAAAATTACAAGGATCGGAAGTGAAACAAACTAAACCAAAGGGCGAGAGGAGTAATTTCGCTTCCATGAAAATCTAAAGGCCAACTTTCACCCCAAGCATTTTCGCGAAAGCCAATTCTCCTCTAAGTAACCCGAACAAGACCAACTCTGAGTACGACAAGTGAGGGGCATAGTCACAGAAGACCTCCAAACCAAGGCCAACTAGTTACGAGGGGGATCAAAACCGAAGAAACCAAGCGATACAAGAACCGGGCAACAACACCAAGTGGGTTGTCATGTCCAACCTACATAAACCAACAACCACAAAACCCACACAACATAATACACAAAGGTTCACGTTCCTCCACTCTATGTCAATGACCGAGCAATTGATAAGACCTTAAGGCTAGGAACTACCTAATGTCCATCAAACGCCAAGTACCATACTTGTTAATGCGGGATGGCTTATGACGGTTCCTAGCAAGTTCTCCGTCTTTTGCTCGCCAACCAACAAGTAGCAAGTGATTAAAAACGTTGCCCTTTATATAACGATGATGGTTAAGACTTGAGAAAGGAAATTTAAGACCCGACCACAACCGAGTCCCCTAACCAAGTAGACCCGAAGACCTCCAAGAGTTTAAAAACCGACATGAAGTTAGTTTCCTTGGATTGTTACCCGGTAGAGGACGAGTTGAACACCACATCCCCTAAACGAGTCCCTTACCAAGAGAGGCTACAATATGTCCCTAAAATGTTCTTGTATATTGTAAAATAAGTCCCTAAAATGTTCTTGTAATGTAAGAATAGTGTAGAAAGATCTAGATAGTGGAAGGACCTAGAAGATCCTCCCCAACTGTTAAATTAGATCAATCTCCACCGCCCATTGAGGAGGTGATCTTGTATATATAGGCCTTTGGCCATTTTATTTGATCACCAAGCAATACAAGCATTCAAACATCCTCTGCAATATTTCCCTCACTAAAAATTCTCTTCTTACACACTTAGCAACAAGTTCGGTAGGCTGACTAGCTAGTATCGGGGAAAACTAGCCTAGTGTTGCACGAGTTCGGGAAATCTCAAGTAATCAAGTTTCATCCCTGGACATAAGTCACCTAGAAAACATGTCATCTGGAATGGATCGTATTTTTTCCAGTATGTAATTTCGAGTCTATTTTGATGGGCTTAAAATGTTGTTTAGATTTTGGGCTTTGAATTGAGTCAATTTTGATTTAAGTGTTATTTTATTAAAACTCAATTCGTCGCAAGCTATATGTTTCATAACCCAAGTTGGGTTGTCCGGTCCAACCAGTCCAATATGTGTTTATAGGTGCATTTGCATATTTAAAAAGCTTGGAATGAACTTTTTTTAGGAATAAGGTTCTTCCGGTTCGAATTGTAGCATATAGAGTTAAAATGAATAGTTGATGCTCTCGGCTATGATATTATTTTTGTGGGGAATACTCAACGTGTTGCACATGTTGGTACCGAAAAAATAGTATGTATTGCTCCACCAAATGGTTGGACTAAACTCCACACCCATGTGAGTAATTATTTCAACTAATGCGGTGGCAGAGGGTGGTCAATGCGGATGACCAGGGGGCTTGGATTTTTGGTTATTCGCAATAAAAACAATTAGGTGTGTATATCAACACATCCAAGTTGCGCCAAGGGATTAGTTTAGCCTGGGACAACACAAGATTGTTGTTGAGACGAATTCAGAGGTTACTTATAAGCTTATTAAGGTGACAGATCACCCAGTACACAACTTGCTTGAGGATGTGAGAAAGTTGTTGCATCGACCATGGGAGTGAGTTACGACATACTAAACGTGATGGAAATACTTGTGCGGATTTCTTTGCGAAGTTAGGATATGAAGTGAACGGGTTAGACCTTAGGAAGTTGCCGCCTCCGACTCTCCTTCCTAATTTTAATGAAGATGTAGACGACATTTTCCTAGTAGTTTAGTACTCTCTGTTTAAGTAGTTCTTTTTTCATACCGAGAAAGAAAAATTGGAGTCATACAATTGATCGAGTAGTAGCTTTGCCCATACAAAGTGTAGAAAATTCGACCAATCCAAGTCATACAATTTGGGGAGATTAGCATAATGGTTAAATTAGACAATCTTCATATCACATTATTCATGCGATAAATCGCATTATCAATAAAATCATCTCTCAGGTAGCGATGATGGTGAATTCTGGCGAATATGTTCAGATCTCCCTTTGATTTCGTCATCTTCTTCTTCAATGGCTTTCATGGGTGACGTGGTGGTGTTGGATGGTGTCTTAATCCACCTTTCTCCTTCTGGATCTAATTTCTGGAATCTTCGAACTCGCAATCCAACTGGTGATTTGGATTATCGCAAGTTGCATGACCGTTGCACGTCGGCTGATTACTAGAACAGTTACAGTTCTATGATTCCGATCATAACCAGTAAGATTCTAGACCTGTGTGTTTTCCAGAGTCTATCAAAATTTCAGACTATTGAATTGACGGGAACATTTATTTTTCTCCCACTATGCGAGTAGAAAATTGTTTGACGGAAATTATATTTTTGGAGCGGATTTCTTCTTTTCTATGTTGATCCGATTGCTAGATTGGTGTTGGTGAAGACGGACACTTTAGTTGTGGTAAAGAGGTTGGTGGATTGATGGTGGTGGTGGGCGACGATATTGATAATAACAACTGAAACTAATAATAACAACTGATAACTTATATTTGAAATTGATAATAACTGAAACTGATAGTAACAACTGATAAATGTTGATATTTATTACAATTATTAATTTTTATTATATGCTACTGAGAGTATAAAATAAAGGTTAATTCTGAAAAAAAATAGAGAGAGTGACTAAATTAATATGACAATCTAAATTTGAAGAAGAAAAAAAAAAAAAGTTTAAAGGGGTGCACACTAGAGGTAGTTTTAACTTAAAATAAGTAGATTAATTTAAGGAGAAGTGGGAGAATTTGATGGGTGTTTGTGAAAGTTCACTTAAAAGTTATATAAATCGTAGAAGTAGTGTTTGCAAAGTAAACTTATTGGAAAAACAACAACTAAAACGCATCTTAATTTAAGCAGAAGTTTTTTAAGTACGGTTGAGCCGGCTTCTCCAGCTTCAACTTATCCAACTTAATGTAAAAGAATTTGTCAGCTTATAAGCTGTTGCAAACAGTTGAAAAACAACTTTTAATTAAGAGTTCGTATCTTTTTAAGGTATCATTAGATGTCGCAATAACGTTTTAGTACCTCTTAGATTTTTTTTATTACAAATTAGGGACATTTCATTGATTTTGGTTGACTATCTCAATATTTTATACCTCAATCAAATATGGCCTTAGTATAAACAATATGAAATTTATTTAAGTAAAGAAAATGGGCAATTCATCTACCTAACCACATTAGCACCGCCATTTTTTACAAAAATATTGCATAAAATGTCATGCGCCCAAACAAATAAGATCTTAAGTGATTTATAAAAAAAATTCTTAATATTAGTTAAAATAATATGTTTT
>JAQRGC010825185.1:0-14499 GCA_028659135.1 Plantago lanceolata | reverse complement strand
CATTAACCCGTTAATACAACTTCATTATATGAGTTAATTACCTGCACTCATTTTTAGCAGATGATTAATATTAATAATCGTGATTTAAATCATTGCACTCATACACATTCAAAAAAATAAAATTAATGATTATGGGTTAAATTTATTGTTAATTATGAGATTGGTGCTAGTAAGTAGTACACGTTAGTTAGTATTAGTACTGTATATATATATGTGTAAATTATAGTGTTAGTGTAGCTGATGGACTGTTAATTATGTTATAATTAGGAGTAGTAATTAATATTAATATGGAGAGATAACTATTCAATAATGTGGAGAGATAATGTCAGTCAAATGGAAAAAGAAGAGAGTAAAAAGTGGTCAAAGCATTTAATATTGTCAGAAACATCATTTTCTATAAGAAGGGTACTTTTGTCAGACCGCATACGAATTTAAGGGTAGATATGGTATTTCAGTGTAGGAAAAAAGTGCTCATTTAATCAGAAAACGGCCGGGCCGTTTTTTGATTATTTTGAGCAAGATGGGCCGTTTTCTGAATGATACTCTAAGAGTTGGGTGAAGTAGAATGTAGTTCATGTGTTTCATAACACTTGGCCCAATCATCTGAACCCATAAGAAAGTAAAATACAGCCCACCTATTCTGTAATCTAATTTCAGAGTTCCAGACTCGAGACTCCCATGATCATCCGTTCATGGCTTCTCTTCATTCTTCTACATCATCTACAACTAATATTGAGTTCATTTACTCGTTGGTACAACAATTTGACGCATCAAATAATGGGATCCAGACGACACCTATCGGTGGATTGAACTATTGAAGTTAAAGTGAATTGAAGTTAAAAATGCGTAACACTTTACACACTAAGAATAATTTAATTGGTGCAAATGGTCGAAAACACGGAATATCCGTGTCGGAGACGAATGTTAAGGTTAGTGACTTTGGCCTAATTAAGTTAACCACCTTGATTGATAGTAACATCATAATATAATACTAATATAATAACTAATGAATTAAGACATAATATCAACATTAGAAAGTTTTATTCAATCATAATCATAAGAAGTGAGTAGTATAATTTAACAAAGTGTTGATACTGATGGCTAAGGACGTGGAACCTCATCATGCCGACTTGGAACCTTGTAGGAAGGTCCCATTTCATACATTCATCACATTATCAAACTCGCCCTTTTTTTATGCTTCACTAAGATAAGAAATTATTGCCATTTCTATTACATTAATTCTAATTTCAAAGCACTAACTAAATTAACTGTCACTTTGCTTTTTAATCTTATTATCATAATATCATCCTATCTTAATCCCACCAACCCCATTTTCCCAAGTGGTTGTGTTAATCTTAATCAAGTACATGGTACAAGTAGTTTGCTCTCATTCAATATATAATCATAAATTAATCTTAACGATGGTAAGAGACTTCAGTTCACTTAAATATGGTCTTCGTTCGAGTATTGTGGACGTAGAAAACTCCACTAAAAGAATTAAAGAGCCGCCCTAAAAAAGGTTTGATAGTGCTCGGCTGACCTAGTCACCAAAACAGGAGAATCTCCCTCCTAAATGTCTTACTACCTTTATACTCTTATGTAGTTGATGTAATTAAAACTATTCATGCATATGGTTGGAAGGAAATTAATAAAACATGCATGTTAGTTGATGTTTGATTTTTAATTAAGAGTTAAGAGAGTCATTAAGCAATGGAATGTAACAAGAAGTCTAATCATCAATCATTTACAAGCTTCAAAATCTAGTGAAGATAAAAAGGGGAAGCAATAGCACATGCATTATATTGATGTCACATATCACATAATAATAAGTACATTATCAAGAAATGGAATGACAAAGAAAGAACTCTCCCTTAATCACCTAGGGCACGCTTGCCTTTATATTATGCTAGCTGCTGCATGGAACTTGATTGATTTGCCTCTGCCTAGCTCGCATTTTACTGTGAAGATAAGAAGATAATGGGTTAAAGATTATTTTTTACTCTCTATTCCATTATGCATCGAGTAATTCTTTAAATAGAAGAAATATATAATAGTCCATAGGCATGGGTGCAAAAATAGTCACTATACTTCGTTTTCACTATATATTATATTATGTGCATGAAAAAAAAAAAAGAAGTAAAGTTTTAAAAAATAATTAATATTGGAATTTTGGATACCTTCGTTGTGTTATTAAAAGGAAGGTTAATATTATTTTGCTCACAGGTTTGATTTTCACGGGGAGCGATTTTTCTAGAATTTATGTCTTCTCAGTCGAGCCTGTCGCAACTTGTTGCGGTTTAACTTGGTTTGCACAGTATTACGTAGGCTGGTGGGATTTATTCCATGCACATCTAAGGAGTAGCGGTTGCGGGTTTCTAACGATATGTAAAAAGAAAAGAAAAAATTATTAGTAGCACCATAGGTGACCGTGAGCTAACATACCTATATCGATATGTATTTGTAAAATTGTGATCCCTTATTGTTGTGATAGTTATGATATGAAATGAAAAGGGAAAAATGTTAGCACTAGATATCATTTTTCACAAAATAAGAAAAGAAAAAAGAAATTTCGATAAGAACGACTTATCAGAGCGGACATGGTTTTGCTTTTCCATGTTCTAAGCTTGTACTATTATGGGCATGATCGTTCATAATCATGATGAGCCAAAAAAGGATGCATTATAGTACCTCTTAGCTATAAGATTACTCGAGATAAGGATTAGGCTTACCGCTTCCCGTATGACCTAGGCATAAAAGATTGACATCTAAAACTATATCTCTATCTCATCTTCTTATCACAATATATCTACATTTATATTAAACTATTAATGAATTAGTTTTCGTATCTAATTTATCTACAATCTTTTTTTTTTAGAACAAAAGCAGCTTTCATATATTAAACTTCACTCAGATTACATCAGAGTTCAGAATCGGCAGATTCTCAAAACCAGAGTCATCTAGAACAGCATCATAAGCTAAAGAGTGTGCGAGCTTATTAGCTAAACGAGGAACAAAATTAAAACTACAAGAATCAAAAGCAGAGCAAAGCAAATGTATATCATGCACAATTCCACCGGCTGCTGATTGTTGAACAACTCGAAGACAGTCACCTTCAAACGTGACTCGTCTGAATCCAGAATCACGAGCTAATTGTACTGCTACTTTCGCTGCTAGGGACTCACCAACCTCAGGGTCTTGCACATAAGGAATAAATCGACGACACCAACGCACCACACGGCCAGAACTGTTCCTAGCAACGACTCCCACATTACATCCAACAGCTGGCTGTGTTTTCACTGATACATCAAAATTGAATTTAATACAGGGATCGACCGGAGGACACCAGGAATCAGGAAGACCCACACCTGCTGGACTATGAATCTGTCGGAACAATAAACAAGCATCCCGGAATTGCTGTAGATAATTGGCCACATTATCCACTGCATCCATGGGATCCAAACCTGCATCATCATAAAGAACACGATTCCTGTTATTCCAAATCATCCAGCAAGACATAACAAACACAGCAAAAGTATCCGTGTCAAGCCTATTCCGGACAGAAAGTAGCCAGGACTGCACATCAATAGCACTAGCATTCAGCTGGATAACAGGCAATTTAGACACAGCCCACATACAGCGTGCAAAGTGACAAGTGACAAACGTATGCAAGGCACTATCTTCACCACACTTTCAGACACAACACAAAGGATTAAGATCAAGACCTCTACGCAGCAAATTAAGACTGGAAGGCAGAGCATTCAAAAACAGACGCCACAAAAACATCTTGACCTTATTAGGAACCTGGACCTTCCAAATCCACTCAAAACCAGGACTACAACATGAACTGACAGAACCAGCTAAACTCTGCCGAGACTGAATTTTCAATTTTCTGTGCAAATGATATGCAGACTTAACAGAGTAAAAACCATCTTTTGCATAATGCCAGACTCTTAAATCCTGCAAATCAGAACTTGGTATGGGAATCTGAAGAATGGATTCAACATCCGCTTCCCAAAACAAAGCTCGAATAACATCTTCATCCCAAGCCGTTCTGTCATTAGTCATTAAAAACCAAACTTGGGTGGCACCTATAGGGGTTAAATCTGGGGTAAAAGGCTTGAGCGCGTAATCCCTCGGAATCCAATTGATAAGGTATTTTCGGTGTCGGTGAGAACATTATTAAAGCTTTGTTCAATTCATTTAAGAATCTCTAAATTGAACTAAATTTATTGAAATTGAACTGAAGTGAACTAAATTTAATAAATATAAATCGAACTGAACTTAACGAACTTGAACTGAACTATTTAAGTATAACTTTTAACTAAATAAACCTAAATTAAACTAGATTTATTCAGAGACCAACTTGGAATAATTAAGAAATAAGAGAGAGAAAATTAGAGAGATGAGATAGGTGGGGACCAGGCACGCCCCCTGGATTCCGACAGCAGATTTTGAACCAAATCGATTCGAAGCTTTTGAAGGCTACAATCACCGGCAGCAGCTACAATACGATTCAGGGTTCGAAGAAGAAGGGTGGACGACGGTAAACAATCGAAGAGGGGCTAGGAGAAGGGACGGGAGACACGGCCACACAGAGCAAAATTTCAGTCAGCAAGAACAGCGACGAAGTGGGTTTTCCGGCAACTACAGAGCTCCGGTTTGGGCGCAAAGAAACAATCTCCTTACAATTCCCATTTACATAACAAACTTTTCCCTCATTGGGTTGGGAGGGACGTGGCTCGTTTCGTCGAACGATTTGGGAGGGTTAGGGATTGTTTTGTCCCGGCAAAATTGAATAAGGAGGGGAAGAAATTTGCCTTAGTGAAAGTTCCAAAAGACGACAATGTGGACTATATTGTTCACAACCTCAAGAAGCTTTGGATTCAAAAAAAAGTACAAACTACTAGCGAATGTGGCTAGATTTAGTGATGCTTCTGTGGGTGCTCGTGGAAGGGTCAACGGTGGAAATTGGAAGGCTCAGGCAGCTCCTCCCGTGTTTCACCATCAAAGACAGCAGTATCCAGGGCGCCTGGGGAATTTTGGAGGCATTGGGCAGCAGAGACCATCTTACCGGGAAGTGGTACGCATACCACCTCCTCCGGTGGCTACTGGACATGCTGGGCCAATTGGTGCTACTAGCATTGGTCCTGGGAGCTCATCCACACCTTGTCCCCGACCTCCGTTCGGAAACTTGTGGGCTTATTCGAGCTTACTTGCAAAGGTTAGTCACCCTTTTGATTGCGATTCTATTAAGGAAAATTTGAGTTCTTTGGGTTATTTGGTGGAGAAAGTGGGAAGACATTCCCTTACGGAAGTGGTCATCATCCCGGTTAATGTAGAGGAGGGGGAAAATATCCTCTTTGAGAGGAAAGGAGCCATTGATTGTGTTGATAATATCGTGAGATGGGATGATAGGTGCAAAAATGTCCTTAGGGGTGTGTGGCTCAATGTTTATGGAGTACCTTTAAATCTTTGGGATGTCGAAGTATTCCAAATGGTTGGTACTAAAATTGGGTGTGTGTTGAAGATTGGGGACGAAGTAGTGAACAAAGAACACTTTGATAAGGGGAGCATTTACATTGAAACTCCTTTGATGGAGTGCGTAAGAAGACAAGTGGAAGTTTACACGAAAGGGAAGCTAATTAAGGTGTGGGTAGTGGAAGAAAGCATGGAAAAGGAAATGTGCTTGGATGTGTTGAAAGGCATTTTGAATAAGCGAAGAGGAGTTGTAACTATAAGTGATGATGATGATTTCGATGAAGATTCAGATTATGAAGATGAGGCCTCTGAGGGTTCAAGCGAGTAGTCGGATTCGAACGGGGATTATGAGGAAAATTTGAATGATTTGTACATTGAGGGGAATAAAGAGACTAGGCACGAGTTCTCTGCTTCGGGTCAGCACGGTCCACAACATAAATCTCCGTTAATTAACTGTCAAAGTGTGGCTGAAGGTGAGGGTTTAGGTGGAGAAAAAGACATTACGAGATCGGTGACTAGGGTCGGTGAATTGAGGTCGGTGAGTTGTGCTTACAATGGGCTGTCACTGGCGTGTGTCGTACCAATTCCTACCGGCGAAACAGGTGCGCTGCAGTCGCCGCATCAGGCGGATCCAGAGCTGAATGTGCAGTTGTTGGCGAACTGTGATGAACAAGTGAATGGTGTTGGTGTCGGTGGAAAAGTCGGCGTTGCAGATGTTGTTGTTGAAGCGGCTGTTGGTAACGTCCAGATCGCTGACGAAGCGACTGTTGGCAGAGTTTGTTTGGAACCCGTGGACTCTCTATCCACACCAGTGGGAAAATTTCAGCTACTGGACAAGAGAGGTATTAATAATGAGGGAACTAATGTTGAGGGAGACAGTGTTTCCTCTTTGAAGGACACTAATGAGGAGATTGTGAAAGAGACGCCTTATGAGTGTTTGGGAGCATTGAATGCCTTTCAAGTTGGTAACTTGGAGGTTGGTGTAAGTGGAGTTATTGCAACTCCTTTTATTGGTGTTAGAAACATTTCCGGAGAAGGATCTTCTCTCGATCCCTTTGAGTTAAGACCCATTATAGCAAGGTTGAATGCTAAACCGGTTTCGAATAAGCCACCAAGACCCACGCTCTCCCGGTCTACCCCTAAGCCTTCGGGGGTGAAGTGGGTAGATTTCATTAGTGATATGGGGTCGGGTGATGAGTTGATTTCCAAAGGGTCCAAAGGAAAAAAGAAAAAAGGAAAGAATAAGAACAAAAGTGCCAAAAGGAAGAAGAAAGCCAATGCAAAGAAGGTCATCTCCAACTCTCCTACTCATAGTGACTTTGTGGCGGGGAATAATCGATTTTGGAGTAATCAAAAAGGGGATATGGTGGAAGCTCAATGGAATGTGGGGCGTGACCTAGGTTTTCTTGCAATAGGAGAGAAAGAGAATGATCTTTTCCAACTTCAAGCTTTGGAAAATAGGGACAAAGAGGCTTCTTGTGGTGCTTCTTCTCATAATGGGTTAGGGAAAGAAAAGGTTATCAATGAGGATCATTAGCTACAATATTAGAGGTTTGGGTAATACCACTAAGAAAAGGGAGGTAAGGCGACTTGTAGGTAGTGAGAAAGTGGATTTCATTTGCATTCAAGAGACTAAACGGGATGTGATTGATCGAAACCTTGTTGTGAGATTGTGGGGGAATGAAGATTTTGATTGGGTGTATAGTGGGTCAATTGGGTATTCGGGTGGCCTTCTTTGCATGTGGAACAAGAAGGTGTTCTCCATATCTTCCCATTGGGGTCAAGAGGGGGTTTTGGGGGTCGAAGGTGATTGGGAAGGCACTAAAGTGGTCATTGTAAATGTTTATGGGTCTAGATCGACGGTGGATAGGAAGAAGCTTTGGGGGATTTTGGAGATTAAGCTCAAATCTCGGGATTCCAACTTGTGGTGTGTTTGTGGGGATTTCAATACAATTCGAGCCCCCGGGGAACGGAGGGGGGAAGGGGTGGCTAGAGGTGGAAACGATTCCATCGACTTTAATGATTTCATTTCGGCTTGTGGACTCATTGATGTACCTATGGGCAAGAGGAAATTTACTTGGTACCGACCGAATGGAGCTTGTTGTAGTCGCCTTGATAGATTCCTCCTATCTAGTGATTGGGTGAATAGGTGGGGAAAACCTTCTCTCATTGGGTTGAAAAGGAGTGTTTCCGATCATGTGGCCATCCGACTCTCCATTGATGTTCGTGATTGGGGACCTAGGCCGTTCAAGTTCATTGGTGGGTGGATCAAACAAAAAGGTTTTGTGGATATTGTGGACAAGGAATGGAAAAATCTTCAAGTGAAAGGTTGGGGGAGTTTTGTAGTTATGGAAAAGCTTCGTAGACTAAAGATGAAACTCAAGGAGTGGCATTTCTCTAATTTTGATGGGTTGGGTACAAAGATTGAAAAGGCTATATAGGAACTTGAGATTTCGGATAATTTGATGGAAAGTCGCTCTCTTTCGGATTTGGAAGCGGAAAACCGAAGAGGTTGGCAAGAAAGATTGGTGGAATGGAAACTTCTTGAATGCAATATTAAATTCCACCAATTTAGAGCCAAATGGATCAAGGAAGGGGATGCCAATACTAGCTTCTTCCATGCTAGTATAAATAAGAGAGGAGCTCTTAATGAGTTGAAAGGTCTAAGTGTCAAGGGGAAATGGATTGAAGATGTCAAAGCTCTAAAGGATTGTTGTGCTTCACACTTTCTTTCTCTCTTCTCCAAACCAAGTGGAGCTAGAATCAAAACTAAGGGCATTGAGGGTATTTGTCTAGATTCGGAGAAGTGTGATTGGCTAGAAAGGGCATTTGAAGAAGATAAGGTAAAAAAAGCGGTGTGGGATTGTGGTCTTGATAAGAGTCCGGGACCGGATGGGTATAACTTCCACTTCTTTAGGAGCTTTTGGGATCTCATAAAGGGTGATGTGTTGAAGGTTTTTGAAGAATTTCATTCCAATGGAAAACTCTCTAGGGGCTTCAATAGCTCTTTCATCTCATTGATTCCTAAGAAAAGGAACCCGTTGGGTCTTGGGGAGTATAGACCCATTTCACTTATAAATGGTGTCTATAAGATCTTGGCTAAGGTGCTAGCGAATCGGCTTGCTTTTGTGATTGATGATGTGATCTCCCCAAACCAATCGGCGTTTGTAGGGGAAAGAAATATTTTGGATGGAGTCCTCATAGCCAATGAGATTGTGGTGGAAGCCAAGAAAAAGTCAAAGGGCATGTTTTTGCTTAAGGTGGATTTTGAGAAGGCTTATGACACCGTGAGTTGGGATTTTCTTGATGAAATGCTTTCTATTACCGGGTTTGGACCCAAATGGAGACGTTGGATGATGGAATGTGTGTCCTCGACTTGGATATCGGTTCTAGTAAATGGAAGTCCTTCAAAGGAATTCAAACCTTCTAGGGGGTTAAGGCAAGGTGATCCTCTTTCACCGTTCCTCTATCTTCTAGTGGCGGAGGGGTTGAGTAGAATGATCTTGAAAGCTAGTGAGTTGAAGGTCTTCAAGCCGGTGGTTGTGGGGAAAGATTGTGTGGAGGTCTCCCACCTCCAATTTGCCGATGATACCCTTTTCTTCGGTGAGGCATGTGATGAGAATGTCCTTGTCTTGAAGAGTGTCCTTAGATGTTTTGAACTCTTTTCGGGATTAAAGATCAATTTCTTGAAGAGTAGTTTAATGGGGGTGGGAGTGGAACCCTCAATTTGTGGAGAGTGGTCAAAGTTCTTGGGTTGTGGCGTTGGTGAGCTCCCGTTCACCTACTTATGACTCCCGGTCGGAGCCTTCCCTAGTAGGAAAGGAACTTGGAGAGTGGTGATTGACAAGTTGAAAGCTAGACTTGGAGCTTTGGAGAACAAGCAATTATCGTTTGGTGGAAGAATCATCATCCTCAACTCCGTTCTAGCTTCACTACCCATTTACTTCCTTTCACTTTTTGTGGCCCCCGTGAGTGTGTTGGAGGAGATTCGTAAAATCCAAAGAACCTTTCTTTGGGGCTACAATAAGGATAATGGTTCGCCAAAAATCTCGTGGGTCAAGTGGGGTGACGTTTGTAGACCAAAGGAAGAAGGCGGTTTAGGGGTTAAAGACCTTAAAGCTTTCAACCTAGCCCTAGTCGGGAAATGGATTTGGAGACTTTGTAATGGGGGCAATTATCTTTGGGTTAAAGTTCTTGAATCCAAATATGGTAGAGTGTTGGATAATATTCAAGCATTGAAGGGTGGAAGTCAACCGTTGTCATGTTGGTCCGCTTGGTGGCGGGATTTGATAATGAAAGTTGGAAGCCAAGAGTGCTTCTTGGTGAAAGTCAAAAGGGAACTTGGTGATGGAAGCAAAGTGGTGTTTTGGGAAGATCCTTGGGTGAAGGAGGGGGCGCGACTTAGGGATCTATTCCCCCGGCTTTATGGTTTGGAATCGGAAGCTAATTGTACTGTTTCGGCAAGGGTGAAGGGGGGTGAAGGAGGAGCAAGTTTCAATTGGTGTTGGAGACGGAGATTATTCGTTTGGGAAGAAAACCTTGTGAGTAGCCTTGAGGCATGCATTGGAGAAGCAAGATGTGATCGTAACAAGGTAGATGGTTGGTCTTGGGACGGAGGGGAAGGTGGAAAGTATACCACCAAGGAAGGATATGGAGTTTTTAAATCTCCGGAAGGCTCTCCAAGTAGGGGTTTTGAGGATTGGTTAGAACTTGTTTGGGAAGGGAATGACCCCTTGAAAGTGAAAGCGTTTGCTTGGAAATCAATTCTTCATAGAATTCCTTCGATGAACAACCTTCGAAAGAGAAATATTCCGTTGGCCGATAGTGACTTACTTTGTAAAGTGTGTGGGGTTGAGGAAGAGAGTGAGATTCATTTGGTAAGGGATTGTATTAGAGCTAGAGAAGTTTGGCTTCTAGTGGGAGCTTGGATTGGAGTAAATGGTTCTCAACATGGTGATGTAGGAGATTTTTTTACAAGTTTTGTTGAGCATCTTACACCGAATAAGAAACCTTTGGGTGCTTCCATTTGGAGAGGGGTGGTTTGGGAGCTATGGAAAAATTGAAACACTAAGAGATTCAAAGGAGAGGAGTTGACAAGTGAAGTGATCTTAGATAAGGTAAAATTGTGTACTTGGGAATGGTATGTAAGTCGGGGCAAGAGATTACCACATGAAAATTTTGGGACTTGGATTTGCAACTATCAAAAGTGTGTGTTGTGATTGTTTGTACCCGGTTTGGAAAGAATTGGAGGATTCCTGGGAGCAAGATTGAAACAGGGGTGGCGGGCTCTGTTTTTAAAAAACAGAGTTTTGCTCACTGTCTGTCTATTTAGCCACTGCCCATTTTCACTTAAACTCTTCTGAGGGGCATTTTCGTATTTGCATACCTCATGGGTGGGGATTTGTTTTGGTGGGCGTTCACTATGCCACCACGTGCCATAGCAGATTTTTTGGTTTGGTTGACTATTCAATGTGTTGTTGGGCCAGGCTATTGGGATTATTGGTGTTGGGCTGAGGAGGTTTATTTTGAACACTAATGGTTTGGTTTATAGTGTTTGTCTTGCAGACTTTGGCGCTTGGAGGGCCTGTTCTCGTTCACTCCTTTTGGCTACGAAGCCCCGAGGTAAGCGATTCGGGTTGGGGTTTTTTCATCCCCCTCGGATTTTAATTCAAGTAGCCTAACCTTGTGTTGGGCTATAAAATCTTGAAGAGACTCGTTTTTACTTGATTAGGGGATTCGGTCGTGGCCGAGTCTTAAATTTCCTCTTCAAGTTCCAACCATTTACGCTTTCTCATTGGGACACTTTTTAAATTTCTTGCTACTTGGCGATCGACGAGCATTGGTTTGAGAGTTTAGGTAGGAACCAATACAAGCCATCCCGCATTAACAAGGATGGTCCTTGGCGTTTGATGGACATATTGTGTACTTATTCTAGACAACTCACCAATTTCTCGTCCTTTGTCATAGAGTGGAGGATCGTGTATCCGTTGAGCTTGTTGTTTGTGGGTAGTAAGTGTGTGTTCGAAGTGTTTCTCCTTGGTGTACTTTGATAGAGGTTTTGGTACCAGTGGTGATCTCGGTTTTGGGTGCTATGGCTTTTTCGGGCCCTTGAAGTTAGTTGCTAAATTTTGTGAGCAAACATTAGAGATTGGAAAAACTGGGGGCTGTAGTAGTAGAGCTTTGGTGAAGTTGTGTACATGTATGTCACTGCAATTTAATCTCTTGGATATTGGTTGAGCTTTTGGGTTGGAAGAGCCGCGACTTACGGGCAAATGCTTGGGGTGAAAGTTGGCCCTCGGATTTGCTCGGAAACTCATGTTCTTTTCCCGGTTTTGGATTAAGAGGTTTGTTTTGATTTGTATTTCGTCTGAACATTGAGCATTTCTTATGCTCCTTTTCGTTATTAATAAATTTTGTCGATTCAAAAAAAAAAAATTAAACTAGATTTAATAGAACATAATTTAAGGTGAACTAAATTGAGCCTAAAGGCAACCGCTCAAACTCATAGTTCATTGTTTTAAATGTTTATTCAATGGTGAACAATACCGTATCAAAGAGAATATAGTTAGGCTCCACTCATTTCAACTAAGTCTTGAACTTAACTGAACTGAAGTATAAATCAGAACTAAACTAGCAAACATGAATGCAATTGACATGAACTGAAACACAACTGAATGTAAGGTGAATTGGACAGAGACTTGATCGATAGTGGATATGATATCATACAATTAATGCTATGTTCTCTTCATCTAAAAATGTATTAAAGTCGGTTCATTCATACCCATTCATTTTAACTCAGATTCCATTTAATTCACTTAGTTAAGTTCAAATCAATGCAGTTCACACGAATAGAACATATCATAGAAAGATTAAACCACTAGAATTAGTTATGTAGGGAGTCAGGGAGTTATAAGGTGGTCCAGTGGAAGGGGGTTGAGATGGTGAATGAGAGGTACATATTTCGATCCCCAACAGAGGCATAAGGTGGTTTATGTGTGGAGATATAAGGAGGTATATGATGTTGTATAGGAGTAGTTGTAATATTTTCCTCTTCAAATAGAAAAGTTATATATAGGGAGTCATAATGTGCATGGTGCAGTGGTAAGACCGTAAGAGACTGAAGTATTGAAGGAGAGGTGTAGGGTTCGATCTCGGGTGGCGGAGTCATAAGGTTGGTTTAGGTGTGGAGAAATAAGGGTGATTTGGGAGTACTGAAGTAGTTGTAATATTTACCGTTTCGAATAAAAAAAAAATTAGTTATATACAGTATATGGGCTTGGACGAAAAATTCTTATGTGTGCAGTGTGCTTAATCTATGAGAAACTCTCATAGACTTTGTGTCTCAAAATGCACCATATTATGTCATCATTGTACATACACACAATTATTTTATATGTGAATCAGTTATAGCCATAATGCCTAAGAAATAACTTAGAATTTCCCGGCATGGACAGTCGGATCACAACTCGCAAGGCACATCATTGAGTTCCGACTTCCGGCTAAATATTAATGACAAATACTGATGAAAATCACTTAAAACCTTTTCCCGGGAGACGATCGAGTGACGATCGATTCCAAAAGAATCGTAATGGTGCATATACTTTAGTCAGTTGCTCAGTTGCTCTCGGTATTTATTACTGTATTTAAAGTTGAAAAATATCCCATTTTTTCTTTTCTGCATGCCTTTAATATATAACAACAATTAGATAAGTCAAATAGATTCTCATATCATATCAGTATATCACATATGATCATGAGCTCAAAATATTAAAACGAAACTCTAAATTTAAGTATTACCTTTAAAATAAAATGTGATATTTATTCACATAAAATAATGTCACAATTACATCAACGGTAAATAACCTCCATCCGTATATGATGTGGATCTTGCAAGATCATGAGCCACAATATTACAAGTACGAGGAGCAAAGCAAACTCAAAGTCTAACGCAATAAAATTGGAAGAGAAATGTTTAATATCTGATAAAATAGGTTCAAAAGAAGAAAAGAAATGACTACTCTTTCAGATCATATTAATGACGATTTGACAATCACTCTTGATTATTAGCTTCGTCCAATTTTTTTTATAGTGCAAATAAAACTCCATCCCGTATTGCAAACGCCTTCGCCATCGGTGGATCAAGGAAATGTGGTACTTGGCTTCCAGCCCATTAAGTGGCCCAAGTGATTCTTATTGACCAAACCCTATCAAATGGAATAATAATAATAATTGCAATAATTTGTGAATTACAACAACGGATAATATTTTAAAAGATCGATTTTTCTACTAAAATGGAAAACACTACTTAGATTAGTGAAAAATAATTGCATTAAATTTTCAGTTAATAATTAAAAAAAATGGTCTTTTCTATTATAACAGGAAAAAGACATGTCGTTTTTAAAAATTTATGTTACCACATTGTCCTTTATTTTCGGACTACGGTTTATTGGAAAAGATCGAATTAAGAAAATGTCGACATTACGATCCCTAGCTTATGGCATCTCTCTAGTAGCCTATATCTCTTTAGCGCCCGTGAATAATAATTATATTCCCAGTTTTTGTCCTACCAACGAATATTTACTTCTATTATTGGGGACATGCATATACTTCTCTTTTTATCACGAACGGGACAACAATTATAGCTACATATTTCAGTCAACTGATAGATCCAAAAAGAACAAGCCATGCATGTACTTCGACAAAATAATTATATACTCATCTGTTTTTTTAAATCGTTTATGTTATTAATTTTTTATCCGTTTTATTTATATGTTGATTAGGATATGTTTAGCCATGATTCATGAGTACGAAAACTTAATTATTGCATGTGACCGTTAAACCAGGTTTAGTTACATGTCAACGTTGTACTATATATCTGGTCTGGATGCATGCATGGCTGGTTTCAACAAATGAGTTTATACCCTTGATAGCAACAATCTTTTATATTTATTATTATAATGAAAATGACCAAATTTGTATTAATTAATATTCAATAATGTACAATTGTTAAAGGGATTATTC
>JAQRGC010788742.1:0-11859 GCA_028659135.1 Plantago lanceolata | reverse complement strand
TGTAATTAAATTGTATAACAAGGGAAGTCCAGTGTAATTGTTCAGTTAACAGGGATAAATATGTAATAAACGTTCATAACAGGGGGTCTAGATGTAAATTACCCTAGAGTATATTGGTGAGAACATCGATTACATGGAGTATAAAATTTCGTAAAAATACTGCAAAAAAAAAAACAAGTTAGTCCAGTAAAATTTTCCAAGACACATAAATCATATCAATGAGAACACAAAGTATATTGCAAAGGTCAATCTCATAAGATCAATGCCAAAAATAAGTTTCGTCCAGAACATATATAAAGCATAGAACATAGGAAATATGACAAAAAAACATAAATCATTCGACAAACATTGCATTCAATCGAATCTGCAAAAAACTCAAATAGTTGCATGTATCTGTTGTGATGTTTGTAACATCATCATCAAGACACACGAGTAGATCTAGTGTATTTCTAGCTAAAACCGTTAGATCTCGAAGCTAATATATGAAGAAAACATGAACATCAGCTTCGTGAAGAGAATCATTACCTTGTTTCGGTGGATTTGCAACTAGTTTCGATTGTTATGCACCTAGAAGAGGCAATGGCTAATTAAAAGTGCTATTTCACTTGGAAAAAAACGCCACATATGAATAGTAGGGGAGGAAAGTAAGGGTAGACAAGTGATTGCACAAAAATCGTGTAAAATACAGATGGAAAAAGTATGCTACAGTTAAGCACCAAAACAATTGTTTGTATTATGAAAGCATCCGGTAGCCGCGTTTTCAAGTAGCAACCAAACAAGGGTTTTTCAGTTTTTTCTTGGTCAAACTTTGAAGTTTTCACATGTAAAATGAATTCGAACAGCTGAACATGTGTTTTAAAGGTTTGACCGTGTTTCATATGTCATTTGAATCAATCACGCGCTTTGTGTGGGACGAATGTCGGGCATTGCTAAGACTTTAATTTATGGTTTGTAATGTAACTGGATGATTTTAGTTTCGAGTATTATATACTATCTTTCACACACAAAACACACACTCAAGTGAGAGTACTCAACAAAGAAAAAGATAGCTACCCAAATTTATAGCCAAAGTAAAGCATAATCGAGCTATATATTGATTGGAATTCTGTGATTTGTTTGATAAGTTCGGTTTGCATACTTTGTGCATGTAATGTTGGTGTTCACAGTTGCGCTTTTATCATTCAAAGGTGAGCACCAGTAGATTCCGGGATAGACGGGCACTTACAGAGTTACAGGTGTTATGCCAACAAGTGTTCGACCCAGCTCGATCAATTAATTGAGTCGTTCTTGAACCAAGTTTGTTTAGTAAACGTTTTAAGCTCCTTTATTTAACATGTCGAGTCGAGGCTCAATAATCGAGCTCGAGCTAATTTTTCATATATAAACAGTTCATTGGGTATTTCACATTTTGATTTCTCATCCTATCCTATGAGCTCAACTCAAGTATGTGAATGTGACCAAATGAACGGTGGAGGCATGGAATTTTTAGTTAGAAACCATCTACTATAAAATATGTAAACACTATCAGAAAAAATTCTTATGTGAACCTAATATGTAGTATGAACCTCACATTATCTCTATTAAAGTGTCTCACCCTAGCTACTTACCATCCCATGAACCTGCAAATGGATCACACCATAAATCAGTCTTCCATATACAATCTTTTTGTTCATACCATGGTTCACATATCTATTTTGGCAATTTGTACTAACTCTCATGTTTCCAAGAATAGACAAACTACACCTAAAGGCCACACCATATTTTGTGGAAATTTTACTACATCACTAGTAGCAGAGACCATATAAGTAGCATCCTCAGAAATAGCAAATGCTTACTTTGAGGCCAACCACTATAAGGAAATGGAACTCTTCTAACTTTGTGAACTAATGGTCTAAAAACATTCAAAGAGATAGATCAACTCCAACAACCTTTGCATCCATCCATCCATCTCAAAACTGGATTCCTTTGCTCATTCCATCTCCTCTGATGGAACCCGCACCGGCAACCTCCCCTTCGGCTGCCTCCTCCACGGTGACCTCCTCTTCCATCTCGTTTGTTACTTCACCACCACCAATCCCCTTCCACCTACTCGAGATTAGCCTAATATCGGCTCAAGACCTAGCGCCGGTCTCCAAATCCATGCGGACGTATGCAGTAGCATGGATCGAACCAACACGTAAAGTTACTACACGTGCTGACCAAAATGGCAACTCTAACCCGACATGGAACGATAGGTTTGAGTTCCGCATTGAAAACGAGTCACTCCTTGCAGAGGACACGAGCATAACAGTGGAAATCTACACGGCCTCCTGGTTCCGCGAGATCCTGGTGGGGACTGTGCGTGTAGTTATAAGTGATTTGATTATGCCACTGATCAAAGTCGCTGACAATGAGTTGAAAAACACACGGTTTGTCACCCTCCAAGTTCGTCGTCCCTCTGGAAACCCCCAGGGGATCCTCAACCTCGGAGTTTCCATCTTAGATAATACCATGAGAAACAGAAAATATCCTGAAAATTCTCTTGCTGCAGCACTGAAAAAGGCCAATACTCTTAGCAAGAAAGAGCGACGAAACAAAGACGGACAAGTAGACGACATGAACCAGGAATCAAACACGAAGATCAAGCTGGGGAAGTCACCGAGCATGCGATCAGATTTTAACAATGGTTCCATGGTAAATGGATCGGAAGTATGTTCAGACATAGGTCCCTCGGCCTCAATCGTTGCAGCAGAGATGGCAATCAAATCTCGAAACCAGCCAGAACAGAAGATCATCATGAACCAAAACACACAAGAAGGAGATGACACGGGTAGCTCAATACTGGAAGATTTAACGATGGAAGAAGCAAAAGCTAAAGGGTACAGAATCAGAAGCAAAGACAGATGGAGAAAGGAGTCGATGAAGCAATACAGCACAGATGACGAAAGTGACCTGTCCGTGGTATCAACTTACAGCAGGCATTCCCGGAGGAACTCTGACGGAGGCCTGTTTTCGTGCTTTGGTAACGTTTATGGCATAGAGGTCTCCATAGTTTGCGGCGCCAGCAACAGTGCATCTGGTGGTAATAAGCCATCTAAAGCCAAGAGTAGAAGTAGAAGTAGAAGTAAAACTACCAGCGAGAATAAAAGTAAAACTGCCACCGAGAGTGAAAGTAAAACTTCATCCGAGAGTGAAAGTAAAACTACGAACGAGGGTGAAAGTAAAACTCCGAACGAGGATGAAAGTAAAATTCCCAACGAAAACATGTCAACCTAAATATTTCTACTTTTTCAGATGCTTTTTAGGAAATACTGCTTCCCAATTTTGTTCAGTGTTAGACTGCAGTAGATGCTCTTGTTTAACTGTTGACTGCATTGTGTTGCTTACTTGTTCAGTTAATTAAATGGACCATTTACAAGAGAGAAAATGAAAAAAGACCAACCTTCATATAGCCAAAAGGTAGGGCTAAACAACTCAGATATGATGTTCTGCAGTAAATAATTAGGCACAACATAGTATCTTGAAGGCTCCAATTACATGGTTCTGCAAAACGCTGATGTTAGCAGTTAGCCTATCATCACGTCGTTCAAACGGGACGAACTGGTAATTCATCCCGTTCTGTGACTTCTGACAAAAGGATGTGGTATTTCTTAGCCATATCAAAAGGGTACAAAATGTACAGTGAAGGATATTTGCAATGGCAGCTGAGCAAAAATAGCCAAATAGAAACTTCAGACATCGGCTTTGAAGCAAAAGTACGAGCCAGCTTGATTATCAGGAACACCAGCTTCGTCAACTTAACATACCTTTCTTCCAAGGTCTTCCCACTTTATTTCTTGAGCGCATTCGCCACATACAGTATGGCACCCTTGTTTTACACCCTGACTCCTCAAGGTTAGCAAGTGTGAGAGTTTCGAGCATGCTCTCAGCACATGACGATTTTGATGACGAAATCTAGCTCGCTCAAGTGCATCATCATTCTTGGGAGGGACTATAGTTGAGAGTACAGGTTGGTGGTTCACAGATTTAGAAGCGGGCCTTTGCTGCTGCTGTAGTGCAGATTCATTTATGGGGATCTTTTGCAGATCAGGTAAATTTCCATCTGGAGAAGACCGCCCTACCTCCTCCCACTCGAAGGTTTTTCGATATACTTCCCAAGCCATGTCTTGCTCTTCTTTCGACAGTTTTTCATCTTCATTTTCTTGCAGCATTGTTTCATGTTCATGGTAATTAGATATCCACCTGGAATAAGAGGGTTTGTCAAAACAAACCATGTTTAGCGGTTAGAAAATTTCATCACTGGCTACATCCACAGTTTACTCCGGTACAACACAAGTTAAAAGGAAATAAATCTTTTAACAGATTTAGCACAACAGCATGATTCCTGGTGAGAACTAAATTCTTCAAAAATAAATGTATGGAGAAAAAAAAAAGAAACCATGTGATCTGACAGGAAATTATTTTGAAATTCTCATTGCTAGGTTCTTGTGGGGGGTATGTGGTGGTCAATTCCCCCTTTACCTCTGTCAGACTGTCACGCCTGCTATTTTCTATCAAGGCATTTTCTGGTACAATCTGACTGACTACTTAGAAAAGACAGAAAAAGCTATTTCTAGAGGTTGATTGATCCGAACAGATAGGATACTAAGCCACTTTTCTGTCGCAAGTAAAATTTCCCTTTAACAAGATCTTCGATCACATCGAGCAGTCAAAGAAAGCTCCAGATTTATCGAATATGCAGATTCCTTGGAAAATCACAAACATAGAAAAGACCTGCTACTATAGTGGTTGAAAGTACCTTATGTGGTGACTCTAGTAATCTAGTTACCAACTTTAGTTATATTACATATAACGATTCTTATGTATATAGCTCACAAAGCACTATATTTCGTCACCCAACTTAGTTGGACTTTTACACTAACATTACTTTTATCATCTCGGAGGATAACACCAGGCTTTTCACAATAATTTACATGATATAAAAAGGGATGCACACGCTGAACGGAAGTGCTCAGAAATATTTACCTCGGGTGATGTCTGCTTATCAAATTCCGAATCATCTTGTCAGAAGATGTACTTTCATGATCAAGAGGCAGATGCTTACTAAACAGATTTCCAACGTGATCCGGTTCATTTGGCTCAGGCGCATCTGCTGTATCTTGCCCAAGCCCTGGCATTACCTCAGCACTTTCATCGTCGCCAAACTCAAATAAATGTAATATTTCCTCTTTAGACATTGTTCTGTGCACCTGTTGCCGATCAACTACCCTAGCTGCAAGGCCTTCTTTAGTCACCTGCAGAATTGCTTTAGTAAGTCCTAATTCAAGCAAGATACTTTTATCCACATTGATCTGCAATTACCTGACGCTTATAAATTTTTTCTTCCATTGTAGCATGAGCAAGCAATCGGTATGCAAAGACAGGTTTCGTTTGACCGTACCTACACACACATAAAAAGCTCACTGTTGATGCAATTTAATCTTTACCAATATTAGGCTTAAATTAAAGAAAACATAATGGGCATCCGCACCTCCAAACCCTATATATAGCTTGAAGATCATATGTTGGGTTCCAGGAGCCATCAACAATAATTACCCGGTTAGCCGCATGAAGATTGATACCAAGAGATCCAGCTCTTGTAGATATCAAAGTGCATTTAACCCTTTTATTTGAAGGGTCATTAAATCTCTCGACCAACTTCTGCCTCTCAGAGCTTTCCGTTCGTCCGTCTAACCTGTTATTCATGCAGCAAGATGTAATGCACCTTTATAAATATTCCAAAGAAAATGGAGACCACAGACATGAATAAAAGAGATCACAGGGATGAAAAGAACAAATACGGTCACAAATACGTGCCACAAGAAAAAGCCCACTTCTGTGTTTGTTTTTATCAACTTTCAAATATGTCAAAGTAACAAGATCTAGCTTAAATCTTAAGCTCTGTTCTTTCTTTTTGCAATATCCACGGTGAAGTTTAAGTGTTAACTCCCACATTTGCCATCAGAAAAATTCAGGTCTATTGAGTGTGCCGTGAGGGATTTATGACATTATTCCAAGTATAACCCAAATTTCCACAGAAAATAATCCATTTGGTAGACAACTACCGATGGGTATTATCTACAGGTAATCCCTATAAAGAAGCATAGTTTAGACTTTAGAGATCCCGCAGCCGCAGGTACAGTAAAACAAGGAGTATTAGATGCATTAGCGGGAAGCAAGGATTATTAAGAGCATTTGCAGCAGATAACCTATAAACTTTCCCCTAAATCTCTAGTTAAATGCTTTTCTAAAAATATATAGGGTTTAGACTCTGGAGAACACAAAATCAGTCTAAGTATCTATTTTATTTTTATCTCTATTTTTGTGCAAAAAACAGTTTATGCATGCACGCATATTTATAGAGAATTATATCACGACTCATGAGTCCCTATTTAATTTACGCACATGCTTAAAATAGAAAAAGCTGATTAGTGAATTTTTATCTAAATGTTACCCATTTGAGTCTATATTTAAACATTTATCGAGTTTTAGCGGATCTTCTGCAAATGCTCAAAGGTCTTCGCCATTTAGTATCATCGTAAGTAAGCTAGATTCGATTCTAAAAAAACAAAAAACAAAAATAGAAAGCTAAATTCATATATATTTATCTAAACTATGCTAAACTAAAAAATATTTCATGTTCCCCACACGAACCTGTACCAGTCCTTTCCTTTCCTCCAGAACTTCCCTGTCCTCCTCGGACGAAGCATTGTTGAAAGATAATATTCAATCAAGTCCAAAGTTGATAGACTTTGACTGAAAACTAATGCCTTATCACCAACATTCGAGCACATCGTCAGGATATCCATTAGCAAGACCATTTTACCACTATACTCAACATCTTTATAGTTGTTGTCTTTGAGAAGATCTTTCCACCAGTCCTGATTTTACCAAAGGACAAACAAATTTTCAGGTACTGCAATATAATCTGGCTAAAACACAAGTGCAGCAAATTCAGCATACCTCACAGAGAAATCCATTATCATTCTTCTTAGGAGGATTGCTTAGCTTATCTACACGCAACAAAAACAGAATTCAAAAACATATGAAGACATACAAAACAGAGACGTGGAGGCTTAGAGTACTGAAAAACATATCTGAAAAGATCTTAGAGACTGCTAAACAGAAACAGCCAGTTATAGCAATGCGAGATGGTAGAACAATTGGTACTATAAGTTGTTTGGTATAGTATAATCTAGGAAAAAAACTGACTGACTTGAAAAGAAACTGTATACAATCTGGTCTTATGCAGTGGGTCTAGAAGTACCTCCAGAGATCATGTTGAAGTCCACATTTTCATCACTTGAGCTGTCATCAGCAAGTGCATTTTCGACATCTTCAGTTTTTCCATGGTCTTTGTTTTCTTTCATCAGTTGTAGAATTCCAGGATGGTTCCATATCTACAGAATAGCATATACAAGGAGCTTTAATTACCATCAAGATAGTATCAGATGTAGAAAGTGTCATAAATGAAAACCCATGACATGTGATAGCGATTCAACTCCTCAAAATCCATAAGGTTGCCCCACTAAAGAGGAAAATCTTGGCGAAGAAGAGCTCAGCAATGAATCAACGAACTCTGTTCGCAAACATAGAAATTTACGATATGCATTACGATTACAAATAAAGTTATTTTGATCCTACTGGCCAAGATGACACATAAACTTTATCTGGCTTAGATTTTCATTGAAACGTGCATGTTCATTAAGAAACAAATAGCTGACACAGCTCAGACAGAAAAACTGTATCCGATCCTTCCATACCTGAGCTAAGGCCTGGTACCCAGCAAAAAAGGACCTCTTGATTATCTTCTCACCAGATACTTTATCCTTTGTAAATCCATGTACGTCAAGAAATCTTTTGTATAGCTTCCTCTGTAAGGAAGACAACTTCACAGCAATAACAAAAACAGTTTTGGGTGGTAAATCTTTTTTTACCACGCTCATGTCCATCCTCTGAACGAATCCTTTCAACTGTTCATACAAAATATGAGATCTTTGATTCATGATTTTCACATCTACTGCAGTAGAATTGGTGTGTTGCCCATTTTCAATTGGGTTCTGAAAACTGCAAAGGAGAAAGTGAGAAAAGGCCGGCCACTCACCGATAGAACCAAAAAGAAACATTTGTAAGATAAGTTACAGAGTCTTACCGGTTCCTAAACTCATGGCTGCTCCCAAGAAATCCTTCTCTAACAAAATCAACCATCTGTCCATGCAAAAATTTGAAAGATCAAGATACAGGACTGACATGCAACTTTTGAATCAAAACTTGGTTACTAGAGACTCGTACACAATAGTACTCCATTAGATTGTTCTGAAGAGGTGATCCAGTTAAGGCAATTCTTCGCTGGCACTTCACTTGTTTCAATGCCTGAGTTGTGTCGGCCTTTGTATTCTTGATAATGTGAGCCTCATCACAGACTAGGATATCAGGTCCTTCCTGAAAGAAAAAAATATATACATAAATATATTTATTCTATCTAAATTCAACACCCAATAATCATTACCAGAACCAATACAATGCTAGTATATCAAAATACGGATATTTGAGACAGAATACAGTGCGTTGATTACAGTGAGTAATTTCACTTCTGTTTAGCAAATAATTGTCATGAAAATCTTTCAGAATGTAGTAATAGTACAATAACGGGGCATGCTGGCACAAAACAGAAGATTTATCGCACCAACAAACAAGTTAAGCTACTCTAAAGACCTCATAGATGAAAAACCAAATCCCTTAGCCAAAACCTTATGAAGGGGTAGGGGTCCGTGAGTCACTATTTGTGGTCGAAGATTATGGTGAGCAACTTCGTGACCATGAAAATTGAACGCAAAAACGCAACTAGATAATACACATGCACTATCTCTATGAATGTTCACCTCATCAATAAAGAAAATAAGTTGGACTTGGAAAACAAAGAACGTGGATATGAAGCATATGATTAAATATTCGTTCACAGAGCTACAAATAAGGACAAATCACCTGAAGCGCTTGACTAATCTCTTTAGCAATGTCGCGATCCTTATTGTACTTCCCCAAAGACAAATTTCGGAAGGCGCTGTAGCCAATTAGGAAAATACCACCTTTATTTCTCCACTTCAGGAGCAATTGGAGCCTTTTCTCCCTGTACATAAAGGTACAAAGTAACAAATTTGTTAGAGCTCGTGAATACGATCTTAAGATATCGTATTCCTGGGAATAAGATCAGGCACTCAGTGCCGAGAGAAAGAGAAATTCATTGTTCAGTAGCAAGTGGGAAAGCATGACAATTTACCATGCAGAACCTGTTAAGCGGCTAGGAGATTGGATGTTTTCCTATACATGAAATTGATCCAGAAGACCTTAGATGAAAATTTCTTTTGGCTAGCGATTCTGGCTTCATGCAGGCTAATTAAATCCTCAAATCTGAACATATCTCTTCATTATCTATATTATAGAATAATGTTTATGGGTAGTCCTTGTAGTGCATGTGGCTCTACCATCTGCCCTTGGGTTTGCTGGCTATTGTTGATTTGTTCCCTTTATTGGTTTCTTTAGCAGTCTAACAAAGGGATTAGTGATGGTATTTTGAGGTGGACCTAATTGTAGTATTGATTTCTCTGTATTGCCGTCGTAGGCTTTGACCTTGTAATTTGCTTCGACTTTTTACCAGTTTTGTACCGATTGTCAACATTAATTGGATCATCAGGTTGTGCAAAATGAACTCGATTGAAACTGTACAAGATTTAAAACTAGATGATTGGGCTATTCAACTAGGTGCCCTGGTGTTATAAACAGGGGATTGACCCTGGTTATATTTGTATTTGCACATTTTGGAGCTCCAATATTTGTGCAATTTATGTGTTCTAGACATGGGAAATTGTCACGCGGTCTTAAAGTTCTAATTTCATTGACAACAATAAATCAGAAGACAAACCTGGGAGCATCTTCGAGCATGAAAATTCTGAGGGGCTTTAGTTCAGTTGGTCCCCATTTCAAAAACTCATGCCGCCAATTGTGTAAAACACTCACTGGTGTCACAATTAGTGCCGTTCTTAATCCCAAGTCCACACTTCTCATAGCAGTGTACAGAAATGCGATGACCTGAACGCACACAAACAACTTATTCAGACAACCATCATTACTTCATGTTGAAATATTTTGAAACCCTATAGAGTTCGATAGAATGCATATCCCTGAAAACCAAGCAAATGCTGTCATATTTTCCATTGACAATCAGGAATAATAATAAACTATTCAGAAGTTTTTGCAAGAATTTGCACTAATTCTCAGGTACTATATTTCTTTTACAGAAACTTATTAAGATATTCTGTTATACAAAATACTTATCCAGTATAAACATGAGTTACAGTCCTGCCGGCAGAGGATTGATAGTCTAGTTGCTGACAGCAGATTCTTGACTTTAGTAAGTATTAACCAGTTTGCTTGTAAACTAAAAGCGTATGGAAGCATTTGCATCCTTTCAAACCTCAGGTCTTTCATGAGTGAAAAAATAAGGCATACATTTGATTAACTACACCAGTCTGACAAATTGAACAAAAACTTTTAAAAGATAATAAAAATGAAAAGCTTAATATAAGAGGAAAATATTTATCTAAATGGAAATTTCAATAAGTGATTGCTTTTAAGAGAAGGTAGGCAGAAAGGTAAAGCTAAAGAAAAGAGTTAATCTAGCTTAGAACTCATACCTGAAAAGTTTTACCTAACCCCATGGTATGAGCGAGAATGCAACCAAGACCTTTATCACCAGACCTTACTTTTGGCACCGATTGTATAATATTTTCCCACATAAACCGAATCCCTGCTACCTGAAATGAGTTTGGACATCACACAGTTAATAATTACTATGCAGGCTATGGTAAATGAAGTCCACGAATGGAAACTCGAAGAACTCACTCAACAATGATTCAGAAACTGAAACAAAGTTGGCTATGGTACATGATTGATCATCAAAGATAATTGACATCAGATATTCAAAACTTATGTCTCTTCTGCTCAAATATATCTTGCAGAAAGATGGTACAAAATGTGAAGTAGCACCAAATAGATGACTATACATGCGAACATAGTTCAGTGTCAAGTATTGGACAATGATCAGATCTATGCTAATCAAAACAACCTGTGTAGGGGTGTTTATCAATACGTCATTAAATCGCTGAGCAGTTAATTCTAGCATTAAATGTTAAAAGAAAGGTGACTCTTCCCAATTTAATCGTAAAAAGTAATAAAATTCAGAGGTAGAGGATTTTAGATTTCCAGATAAATACTGTAAACATAAATGAATACCATAAAGCATGTGCGAATAAATCACAGGATACATACCTGATGAAGTTTCAATTTTGCTGAGATGCTTGAAGGGATTCTCACTGCATCTTCACCTTCCTCTCTCACCACATTTATGATATATCCAACAGAGGCATCCCCCAATAATTCTAGACCAGTTCCATCGGAAGAAACTCCATTACAGACTACTGTGGAGCTCATCATAACTGGTTTTGTGGAGATCCTGGCCTCCAGCGATTTAAGCCGCTCTTGTCGTTCCTGTAAAAGTCATGTTGACATTATAATAAGTTGTGAACATACAATCTCAAGACAGCAAAAATCAATTTTACCTTTTCAATTGCAATTTTCTTCTTTGTCTCCTCCCCCAGTTCAGCATCATCAATGATTCTCCGAATTTTCATTTTGCGCCTCTTCTTACTGCTTGTGCGCAAAAAAGATATAAATTGTAAGGACTTGTTGGACAGAGGGATGTAACAAGTAGCATTAATAAATTGTCCCCTTATATACTAACAGGACCAGAAAAAAGACCCCCCCAAAAAAACTGTAATAATAAAT
>JAQRGC010788426.1:0-19440 GCA_028659135.1 Plantago lanceolata | reverse complement strand
TGAACTTAAAATTTATATCGAATTGACATTTAAATCTATCAGCTACACTCGATAGTTGCGTCATTCACTTCTATCCTTCATGTTGAAATAAAAGTTATGAAAGATTATTCCACTCGAAATATTTTATTTCGCGGTGATCGTTAATAAAGATATTAAATCGTCGTTGTCTTTTATCACTCATAGTGTTCGAAAACATGTACTAATTTATTGACTTTCATGATAACCATTAACTGGCAATGTTACTAAATTGTTAATTAACATTTTATTTGTTTATTTGTTTTTCTCCACATTTAATTTTTATTTGTTCATTTTATAGGTAGATGAGAGCGAGTACGAATGTATTAGAATGGTATTGTTTATATTTATTTCCATATGTACATTTATATTTACTTATTCCTTGTTGATTCCTTGTTGATTGATCTTCATGTATAGAGCATCGAGCATTATTTAGCCCATCATTACCATCTTCTATGTATAGAGCATTATTTAGCCCAACCATTTATTCTCTATTGGTACCCAAGAGCATACTATAAATAAGACAATTAGATAATCTATTACGCTAAGACGATTTATAAGGTGATAAAGTCTATTCAATTTATATATAAAATAATTATACCTCTCACAAGTGATGTAGGATATCTTAACAAGTACGTAGAAATCATAGCAAAGCTTTCCACTACAAATACTTGTTTTAGTGTGATCGTTACCAAAGATACCGAATAGTCGTTGACTTCTATTATTCGCTGTTACCTTCTATGGTTCATATTATTGGAATATAATAGTTCATTGAAATCGAAAATTTAACTGTTAACTTAGTTATCCATACAAGTATGTTAATACCTCTTTAAATTAATTTATCGATTAAATAATATCTTATTAAATTAACAAAATTTATCGATCCCAACATTTTAAATGTATGAGGGTTATGATGTAGTTAAATCTTATGTAAACTATAAATAATAACAAATTAAACAAGTTCAATTTTATGTTTAGCTGAGCGCTATCTTTGTAACTGACTCAATTTCATGGCGTATGTAGTCAACAATGTAATTAGAGTTTTTACGACAGTTTCCTTAAAAGAAAATTTATATTTCAATTTTAACAAAAATATGGAAAAAAATGTATGAAAACTTAAAAAAAATCAGATTCCCTAAACTCTTTATGGCCCAAATCAAATTCCAAACAGAGATGCTAAGATAATTTTTAAGCTTGTTCAAATCGAAGTTATCAAGTTCTAGATCGGAGCTTGACAACTACGTGCTCCAAATCGACTTCGATATGGAGCTTTCAAAGCTCAAAACGGAGCTGTCAATTAAGCTCCCATTTGGAGTCGATCTAAATGAAGCTGGTAGGTCTGTTATGAGATTTGAAGCTCTGACACCAGAATAGTTATTTCGACGGAGCTATGAATAAGGCTTTTTAAAAATAACTTTAAAAAGAATTAAAGGAAACCCTAATTCTACAGGATTTCCTTACTTCCCTCTTTATTTACTACCGTTCTCCCAACTGACAAAACGAAATGAATTTCGTCTTGCCAAATGGGAAAACGAAGTAAACATAATCGAAATAAGCAATACCTACAGAACCGGTCGGTGAGTTTAATTATTTGCTATCTACGTACCAAATGTGTAAGAGATACACATTGCAATCCTAGGAATACAATAACCCAAATTCGATTTTACTTAAAAAAATAAAAATAAAAAGACCATGACTAAATAAGAGAGACTTTTCATACAAATCGGGTCGAGACATATTTCTTAATTCAAAGAAATAATCATGGACCCGGTAGTTCTGAAAAGCCCCGTCTTTGGTCATGATTCTTTCGTATTTTTTCTTATTTAACTTAAGTATGTTTTATGAAGTGACGTTCTGCAACAAGTATTTCTTATACATCAAATATGTACTCAATTTTCACATTAGACACGAAAACTCCGACCCAATAGGATTTACTTATGCCCCTCATTATTTACTTTAAAGTAAACATGATTGAAATAAGTAATACCTATCGAGTTGGGGCTTTCGTATACTATTAGGATCGAAATGAGTACTTATTGAATGCATAAGAGATTATTATTGCAGTCCTAACGGTCCAGAATTAAGAATTGTCGCTACAAGATTTTCACTTCTCGGCTTCATGCTCCACAATATCCGGAGCAGGAAGATGAGAAGTACAAATACATTAACGACAGTCAGTTAATACCATTTTAAACCTCTACTTACAAATCCTAACACAATAAGGATGTTCTAATGTTATGTGGACACTGTTAATATCATTGTACAAATGTAACATGTAAAAAAAAGTTGTTGACCTTTTAACTTCTTCCTTTTTTTTCTTTTTGGAAAATATTCTTTAGTTAATTTATTATTAAAACTTTAAACATTGGCTTATACTTGCTCAAAATTCACAATCAATCATCAATACTAATAATATAAAAATGCATAATAGTCACGTCTCTTAATCAAGCCTTTCCCTTGTAAGAATCAAGCAAGATCTTGTACATAACATTTTGCATTTCCAATTTAACACACTTGTACTATTAACCAGAGATTTCATATCAACCACCATTTAATTCCATACTTATATATATTAGTATGTAATTCCCTTAAATTAAATCTTTAAAACAATTAAAACAACAAGTTTTTCTCCTCCCATTTCATCTTCTTCATTGATCCCTTGCCTTTCAATCTTCCATTTTGATAATCATCATCATCATCATCATATTGTATTCTTGTTAACAATTTCTGTAATAATCATGAAGAATATTTACACAACAAGCAACCATCTTCATGATCACACAAGGTCGAAGGAAAAGCCGTTCATGAGGCAGCAAACATTTCATGACATTGTTCAATCCGACCGGGAGAAACAGTTCACCCTCCGCCTTAGCAACACCTCCGACACCACCAACAACTCTGCCGCCGTGGTATGTGACGAGTCTCCGCCTTCTCTCCCGACGACGCCCTCATGTGACATGGCATATTCGCCCTTGTCGCGGTCGCCCTGGTCGTCCCTGGCCGCGGCATCAGATTTCAGCAATGATGCCAACCTCATTAGATCGCTCGTGCGCGAGAAAGGCCACGTGTACTCATTGGCGGCTGCCGGGGATTTGCTGTACACGGGGTCGGATAGCAAGAATATTCGAATCTGGAAGAATCATAAGGAGTTTTCTGGGTTCAAATCCAGTTCCGGGTTGGTTAAGGCCATTGTGATAGCGGCCGAACGGATCTTTACGGGGCATCAGGATGGGAAGATTCGGGTTTGGAAGATTTCGAAGAAGGATCAGAAAATTCACAAGAAAGTAGGGACGTTACCAACGCTCAAGGCGAAAGTGAAGTCGTCGTTCAATCCGAGCAATTATGTTGAGGTGAAGAGAAACCGGAGTGCCATTTGGATCAAACATGTGGACGCCATTTCGTGTTTGAGCTTAAGCGAGGATAAAACACTTCTGTACTCGGCCTCCTGGGATAAACGGATTAAGGTTTGGAGACTATCGGATTCGAAATGCTTGGAGTCGATTGATGCACACGATGATGCAGTGAATGCAGTTGTGGCAGGATTTGATGGATTGGTATTTAGTGGATCTGCTGATGGAACTGTCAAGGTTTGGAGGAGAGAAATGCAAGGGAAAGGTACAAAGCATTTCTTTTCGCAGGCATTGATAAAACAAGAAAATGCAGTGACATCTTTAGCCGTAGACCCTGCTGCTACAATTCTTTACGCAGGGTCATCAGACGGGCTGGTTAACTTCTGGGAACGCCACAAGTTTCAATCTCTTGGGGGAGTTTTGCGGGGCCACAAGCTCGCTGTTCTGTGTTTAGCAACTGCAGGAGATTTGGTGTTCAGTGGATCTGCAGATACTAGTATATGCGTGTGGAGAAATGAAGGCGAAGGAGATCATACGTGTCTATCGGTTTTGAATGGACACAATGGGCCGGTTAAGTGCTTGGCAGTAGAAGAGGAGAGGACAGTGCGGCCTGGTCATGATCAGGACGGGCAGTACATTGTCTATAGTGGAAGCCTGGACAAGTCTGTGAAGATATGGCGAGTCTCAGGCAAGGTGGAGGGGATGCATACTCCACGTGGTTCTTGGTCAGCCCAGGAACGGAGTCATTGGGATGAAAGCCTATCGAGGAAGTTGAGTGCGCTTCAAAGGCAGCAACAAACGATGCCTAGCTCACCGACCGAACATGATTTACTAACACAAAATCAACATCCTGAGAGGTTCTCAGAGCAGTCGAACGGAAAACATGTGCAGATAATGCCGCCAAGTTCACCGAGGCAATTGAATGCAACACAAGCACAGCAAAGCGCACCAATACAACGATGTTCCTCAAAGCAACATCAAAGTCATGACAGTTTTCCCGGACACTTGAATGCAATACAAACGCGGTCTACCTCACCAATACAACACGGTTTAACTGCACAAAATCAGAGCTTCTCAGGCCAGTCGAATGCAATGCAAATGCAGCGAAGCCCACAGATACAAAACCAGGATCTTGAGAGCTTCACAGGACAGCTGAAGGCAATACAAACACGCCCAAAGTCACCAATACAGCAACACGGTCAGGCACAGGGGAATTTGCCTTCCAGTTCCGGTCAGGAATTCTCTAATCAAGATAACAACAAGTATAGGATGAGCAGGAGAACAAGGCACTGAAACTTAAGGGAATGATAACTAGGAAGAAATTATTTGAAGCCAACCAACTGGACCATTTTACTGAAAATGTTGGAATTGTCTTTGGACAATGGAGATTTTGCAGCTATATCCAAACATGCATATTGAAGCTGTAGTAGACACATACATACCATACATGTATGTTACAATGATACTCTCAGACCTGGTATAACAGTTATCAACTGCATTGTTGGCAGCTTACAAATTTCTTACCATTTACGGTCTCATTCATGCAAACCGACTCATCTACGCATATGTCTCATTTGTCGTGTAGCGAATACGGATGGAAAGAAATTAAACCACACACAAAGAAAGAGCTGACTTTTGGTGTGAATCCAGACATGAAGGCAACAGATTTGTCAAGGCAAATAACTGTTCCATTCAGTAATTGAATGAAGATTGATGAAGTTTGATGATAGAACTTTAGAAGTCTACACGCAGCCATGCTAATTATTATTTGACAGAGACAACAACTCTTAACATTGTGCTATAAGTCTATGATAGATAAAATTGTAATAATGTCTATTAAGATAAGAAGAAAAATGAATGGCTGTTGACTCTGTAATGAACTTAGATGCCTAGCTATAAAGATTCCACAGAACTTTCTGAATAGAACAGTTACCATACAGTATTGACTCATTGGGACTGAATTATCATCTTGCGCTCCGTTCACATAACTAACGAGTTACCGTATAACAAACGAGTAAAGCAGATTTCGTGGAAATGGATCTCTGCGGTAACTTTGTACTCCAATCATCATACATTAACTAAACAAATTATTCAACCGTGCACGATAGGTAGTGAAAAGTGAAACTCATTTTATTTCCATTTCCATCAACTGTCAAATAATACACAGGGATACATATTTTACAATGTACAGAATTACAGATGCTTTCATGAATGGGAATAGGGTTCATTGTAATTTGTAAATGTATAACTATAAGTCTATAACCTTACGGTTAATCGGTAACAAAACTGTATCTTGCCTGCTCCCCTGTGCTCAAAAGGATGTTCTTGCAAACCCATCCGGTTACTGACATCTTGTCATTTAAGGGACCAAGATTTTCGGATGCAAACCTCTTGCTTTCTTCCATCAAGTCAAGCCACTTTCTATAAACTGACTCTGAAGGGTCAAGAGCTTCTGCATGCTTCAACCAACTAATCGTGCCCATAAGATCCTTCCGAATGTAACAAGCCTACAAATTGCACAAGTCAAGAAAGAAACATTACAACCTGCATCAAGTGATTTTATTGATGGATTTGAGGTGTGTATAATTGTTATGAAGAGTATTTACCTGCAATAAACCCATAATAATATCTGATGTAGAAGCTCCTTCGCGTAGACAAACAAGAATTCCACACTGTAATTATCCACACACATTTGGGCTGAGAAAAAAGAAGAGCAATGGGAAAACGCAGGGTAGAGCTTTAAAGAGTATACGTACATCGATTATACTTGATCCTTTCTTCAAGCTCTCCATACATATGAAGTAGTTATCCTCGTCTTTTAAAGATCTCAAACTACTCATCGATAACTTAGGCATTTTTCTATTAGGGTTCAAACAACCAATTCTGATAGGTAGTAGCTCCTTACCTAAGACAAATCTCACTTAGAAGCAGTTTCTGGTTTTAAGGTAATTAAGAATTTAACATAGACAGCTGAAATAGTGAAATTTATTGCAGTTAATAGTTAAGACAGGTGAAGTCGTACCTTTGCTCCAACACAAATTAATACCTTCGCTGTTACTCACTTCCGCTGGTGTAGGAACATATTGTTGCTGAATCAAGGTGTTTATAATAGACTCGAGTCTATCCTGGACAATAATTACTAAAGCTGGTAACAAATCAGGCTATAAACTAAAATCTAACGAGTACAATCGCAAACCAACTGCTTTCAGAAAAAGAAAAAAAACATCTAAAGAAAGTGCCGCTATTGACCTGTTGGTAGACGATTTTACCTGCCCTTTGATTATTTTCTATTTTTGCACACTTCAACTCACATAGCCCACAGATGTAGACACTTTGAAATTTTGGCAATTAAAATCTTGCGATACAGAAATAGAAAGACTAACCTTGGTTAGTGTTTGCAGATGCACATGCTTTAGTCCTTGATAAATCCCAAGTAAGTCAAGAGCAGCAAAGACAGGGTAAACCATGAACGGGAGACCTGAAAGCAATCTTCAAAGCAAAAAGATGTTAGAAATCACAAAATCAGATTTTTTATAATAAAATCCAAACAGAATTTTGAAGCAACAAATGAATCCTATTTTTTCTAGAGCAATTCCCTGAGTATTAATAACAGCTACTTCTACTTGAATCAATGCCACAGGTGAATTCATGGATGATCATTACATTCCTAGGATGCAAGACAAGTAGGAATTTTGCAAAAAAATTGCATGCAATGAACACGAGAGAATGCAAGGATAAAAAGCAATGGGCAGAAGAGTACAGACAGGGCAACGAACCTTTGATTGTTTCTGAGTGAAATATTTAAGGTGGCAGCCAGCAGAAGACCAATATTATCGAAGCACACTGTTTGAATCTAAATGAAGAGCAGAAGAGAAAGATTTAGATTCTGGTACGAAGAAAACAGGTCAAGAGTCAAGAACGTGACATAAAGGATCTTGCAGAATATACCTGGGCCTTGGCAGAAACTTCACCAATATTGTCTGCAATGGCAAAACTTCTGTGAACAGCAGACTGACAACATGAAAATTGATTTTTTGGATATTATATACTGTTGTGTGTGTAGCGGTAATATGTGCATGAAAGAAATGATAGGCATAATTAGGCACCATGAAATCACTACAGAAGTAATGTTTATTTAATCATAACATGCAGCACCAATCAAGTTCCACTAACTGTTGTAGGAATTTCAGGTCTTACAAGAGAAGAAATGCTGAAACTTACACCAGTTGCTAAGTAGCACGAAAGACTTATTTGCTTTGAGATGTTGGCAATTGTTGCAAGGAGCAGGAAATATTTCGGAAAGATAGGGGTCAATAATTCAACTCCAATGCTCAGGCTGAACATCACCGAAGTCAAGAACCTAACCCTCTTCAGCAAAGACACAAAACGAAAGCAATTCAATCACCCAAATACCGAAATGCATTATAGGATATAATTCTATAAGAATTTTTCAGCAATTACTTTATTCAAGAGGCAAAACCCATGTCAATGACACAGTCATAGTTCAATAGAGCTGGAATATGATGAGAATATAGTCCAACTGTTTTAAGGTTTTCCAAATAGATATTCATACTACATGCACTGCCACTGTACCTTCAGGTTGGTATCAAAAGAAGAAGCAAGGCTAGCTGTGTAGATGCACCTCCCGAGACGCCCAAGCCCGTCTTTCAGAACCCAATTAAGGGCAGCAGCTGAAGGGAGAGAGCGTCGGTAGCCAATCCCAATGGCCCGGAACATTGCCTAAATATGATAACTAAACTATCAGAACGATCCATACCAATTAATGAAAACAGACAGTAAAGAGAAATCGGAAGCAAGGTGAGTCAAAAACAGCAACAAGTAGAGCAAGCACACCAAACATTTATGTGTGTACAATTCATCGGTCTCAATCTACAAACACTCAAATACCCTGACTCACATGTAAGCAACAGATAGTGCTTAACAAAGATCCAAGTCCACTTCAATTACTAATCTGAAACTATATTGCAGAAGGGCAAGAAACATTAAAACAGATAATCAAGTATGCCAATCAACTACTACTCTAAATCTACACAGTGAGGCAAACAATCAACTAACTGAGGATAAAGTATTCGACGAGTCAAGCATATTCCAATCGAATCAACTACAGTACTAATCTAAATACACTACGAATCCAAAACTGCACCTCGAAAAAGCAACAAAATTCAAGCACAGCACAGCACAGCACAGCACAGCAAATGAAGACCATAACTAAGCAAACTACTCACTCTACCAAATGCAGCACAATTAAACACATCAATTACACAAGAGTCTAGAACTAGTACCTGAGTAGCAAGAACCTGAAGAGCAGAGCTAAAAACTCTATGCAAGAACTTCCACTTCACATACTCAATATAATTCCCACTCACTTCCCTCGGCAAAAAGAATCTCCTTACCCTAACCCCAATAATCCCACCTAATTTCCTCACCCCACCTTCAAAATCAAGAACCAAATCCGATACAGCAAACGCATTAGCCCCATCAACTGTGACTATTTTCAGCTCGTTGCCATCCAAGAAGTACCTCGACACCTTGCCCGAGTGGCGCACCACGACAGGGAGGTCGAATTTTCCTTCCCCGTGAGACTGACATGGTTGGTTTGAGTTGGAGCAGGTTTTCAAGGAGTTTGTGAGGGTTAGGGGTTTAAGGGAGGTTCTGAATTTAATTGGTCTGGTTAGGTTTTGTGGTGGTGCGATGGGATTGTATGGTGGGTTCCGTGAAGAGGAGTAAAGTTGTGAGCATGAACGTGGGTGTGTTATTGGTGCTGCTTCCATGGAAGCTGAGCTAAACTGTGTTTTGGTGGTTTATCTCAGGTTTAAGGAGGAAGAAGGGTCTCTGTATTTTAGACCACTATTTGACGGTTTATGAGGTTGTCCGGGTTCGTTTACCCATATATACTTTGACATCTTGGGCGGGTCGGATAATTATGCCGGTCTGAGTATCTTTGAAATTGTCGTCACATTATCTTTATTACGTAGTACAAATTTGCGTTGGATATTTCACATTTCAAAATTGTAGGTTCGAATATCTACATTCAATCCACCTCTAGGTATTTTGTTAGTTCGGTATGTGATGTTGCGTTACACGGATTATTGGGGTGGTCCAAAACTAAACTCCATGTTACTGCAAGTTGTGTACTTAATATGTGATTTTACTTGCCCTCTTGTGTTTTTCTTCTACCTAGTAGTGGTATAAAACTACATGCACCATAACTATGACGATCTCATTTGTCTTAATGATGACGACGAAATCAAAGATACCTACAACTTCACTCCTTCATTTGCGCTTACACATACGCATCCATTCAATTTGTCAAAAAAACTGTTCATCCATCCTCCATATTGATATATAAATTTCGGCTGGCAGACAGAGTGTGTAGTAAGTTTTGATTTTTAGACCGAAAGCAATAATGCAGGGGTATACTATAATTTGTCCAATGCAGTGAGCCATTCCATAATGGGATTTAGTTTTAGAAATTATTAATGGCAATGGATAAGCAAGGACCTAATGTTGCAGGTCTTATATGGATATAAGTGGTAAAGACTTCCATATTCTTTATTCAATTCAACTAAAGAAAACAAGATTAGGTTGTCTTTGTTGATGTAAAGATTAGCTTAGAACGTAAAATTTTATTAGTCGGAGGGAGTTGTACAATTTGGTGAACTCTATAGGATCACAAATCTCAAGAACCGGCGAAATCCTACGCCAATCCCTAGGTTTCAAGGAGTATATCCAAGCCTTAATCACAATGTCCTTGCTATTGCTTCCAACATAATTTGCACGGATATGATCCTCACCACCTTGTAATCTTCGCTAGAACTATCACACCCTAGCCCCAAGATGGTATCCGCGCCCATTAATCCGTACTTCCGTAGGAATTCATTAGAATATAGTAAGTTCACACACTCACCGGGACATACATTACACAATGTCCAAACCTAATCTACTTCGGGATCCGAAATTATAATTAACCCACTGTACAAATGCGCCCCCAGATTGGCAATACTAAACTCCATATATATACCATTAAGCCCAATGTTTTGTTGTGCGTCTACCTTTAGACCAATTAATAGAGCTCAATCTGACTAAATAAAGCTTACCGGTGCTAGTTGCAATCATGAGTATCGTGTTGTTGTTGTCAAAATCCTAATGTTATATGGTACAACGAGGGATAGATTTGAAAAGGCTGGCTACTTTGATGTCTTGCGTGGGTCGAATAATTATGTCGGTCCAATCTATACTTGGTTATATCTGAAATCGTCATATTGTCTTTCTTGTGTAGCGCAAGTGTAGGTTCGAATATCTACATTCATTCCACCTCCACACATTTTGTTACTCTGGTGTGCCATGTTGTGTCAGAATGATAATTGGCTGGTCTAGAGCTAAACTCACATAAATCTAGGCAAACCACAAATTGTGTAGTTAATATGTGATTTAACTTGTCTCTCGTATTTTTCTGCTACATAGTAAAGGTTATAAAACTACATGCACCATGACTATAACGGCCTAATTGGCTCATTTTGTCTCTTGACGGCGATGAAGTTAAAGATACCTACAACTTCACTTGGTCAATAATATTTTTACTTTTCTAAATTTAAATGTAATTGATGAAATAAGAGGGATGAAAATTCGAAATTGAATGATTCAACCGAGTAGTTCGGGTAAAAAACCGTTAATTTAATTAAACCACAGGAAAATAAAGAAGCTAAAAATGCGTCGGTTTGAACTCCAGGGACGAGTGTCCCAATCAATGGCTAAACCAGGTCCACCAGGATACTCAGAGTACTTATTGGTTTAAAAAACGGCGTCTTAACGGAGGAAATAACGGAGTTACACAGCTGTTAATAACAGACGGTTCCATGAAGTAACGCCGTTTTGATTGATTATCCATTTCATCTTCGTTCCTCTCCGAGCAAGCAAATAGAATCCTTCTCGTTCCCCTCGAATTCAATCAATCAAGTAATCAACACAGTACCAGTACTGTTTCACCTTTTCCCTTTCTCCAATGTCGAATTGTTCGAAAATAACCTAATCATATTCCAATGATTTTCAACGATTGGGCTCACCGGAGACTCGCAGCTCAGCTTCACCCATGGCTGCGAGACGAGCCACACCTGGAGGTAAAACTCGGCCTCTTCCGCTCCAATGGAACTATTAACAACATCACCTTCGATACCTCCAAGCTCAACGAGTTACTGGACGATCCGTCCGTGTATTGTTTCAAGGAAGTCACCGTCGAACACTTCAGCTTGAAATTCTCCCCGTTTTCCTCCACCGCGTTCACTCTAGTCATTCGCGGCATCCGCGTTGTCGTTTCGCTTGGGTATGTGACTATGTGTTATTGTATTGTCAATTGTATGCCAATGTTGGTTTGGTGCTTGATAAATGTGGTTTGAACTGTGAACTGATGGAGTTTGTTGTTTTTGTTTTGGTGTTGGTGTGAGAAGGGAGGAGAATGATGAGGGAGGAGTGAAGTGGAGGCCGAAATGTAGGGATACAACGGTGGAGGATAGGAATAAGGTTCTTCAGGACATTGATCCTGAGGTACATTTCTTTATGATGTTTGGCTCTGTGAATATTGTTGTTATCTATGATTGTTTTTGTAGTTTCTACTGTTTTCCTACTGCTATTTGTATGTACTTATCGTTCGGTTTTGGTATAAATTTTCAGTAGAAATGGAACAACTCATTATATTCCTTGGCATGTCTTTTTATCAACTGAATGTATATTATGGAACTTAGTCTGATAAATAAATCCATCTGTAGTTGTTTTCAGTGCATGTTAGTTTTTCCCTAATTATTATATGTAGCGTTTGATCAGATTTCCTGTTATTCAGTTGCGTTTGAGTAGGAAAGTTTGAGTAGCAATAAAAAATTGTTAAGAGTCTAGGAACGAGGACCATCACATCGAAACTTTGTATGTGGGTCCAGGGAAGTGAAAGGAATTGGAGATATAACAGTACATGATGTTTTGGTTTAATTTTATTTGGGAATGGGGATGATAGTTAGGAGTGACATAGCTTTGTGAAGACAAAGAGAAGGACATAATGAGGGATTAAATTTACTCGGCCCTCATGATGCAATTCAAAGGGGCAGCAGTCCTTCCATGATGTCTTCACAATGCTTTGATATTTATTAATGGCAATTAAGTGTTGGGTTTTCTTGCTATGTGTTTTATGTCAGAAGCTCAAGTATAGTTTGTGTCTTCAATGGTTTCAGGGGTGTGCTTTGCATGGTTCCATTAAAAAAATTTCGGAGATGACCACCACAACTTGGGGAAAATCCTTACTGAACACTATACTTAGGCACTGTCGGTTGCAATTGCTTGATATTCATGTACGTCTGCAGACCTCTCGTTCACACGATCCATTGTCTTGCTCATTGTACATGAAAAATTTTGAAATAGGATCACATATCATGGGCCAAAGATGCTTTACTAGAGGCTTCATGAGTTCATTTTTTGGGTCTTCTGAAGAAACTTCATTTGATGTTGATGTTGGCAGTTTTGAGATTAGGTTGAACAGTGACAAAATCAGTAGCTGTATTTTCCCAGCAACCAATATGTTTGTGTTAGTTAGTATGAATCATCTTCATTTTACGAGATTCTGTTTTCGCATTCCAACATTAAAATTTTTACTTTCTACAGCCGATGTCTCTGTTTTGTTATTATTGTACGGTCTTTTGTCCAAAGGCTCCAAATGTAATAGAACTGGAAGGCAACTATGGAATATAGTGGCAAGCAGAAGTAAGTCACTGCTTACAGCTCCTAAGATGACATTGATCAAAGTAGTTAGAATTCTATGTCTAAGTTTGCAATACATAAAAACCTACCGGAGTATGCTTCTATTAGTTGGATATCCCACAGATAAAACAATGAGAAGATCAACTACTTTGATGCTGTGGGATGCAAGATATTCAAGTTCTGTCAAGTCTCAGTGGGAAAAGATCAATCAAATTGAAACTGATTTGCCACTTGAGTCAATTATTTTGGCACGACGTATAATTCGCTCAACCATGGCATCAACTGGCACCGGAGAAAACAAGGGCCCTGATAAGTTGGTAACCTATGGTCTTTTCTCAAAGTTGCACCAGCTGATTTCGCTTATCTTGAGCACTGTCATAAATTTCCTGTATTCAGTAATGAGGATTCTGTCTCTGCATAAAGCTGTTGGTTGGTCCAGTGGAAAAGTTCAAGATGTTTTTCTTCTGCAACAAAGTATCAGTCTAAATGTTCAAGAAATATCCTTATCTGTTTCTCCAGATGTTGAGGTGCGGTCTTCCGTCAGAAAGAAGGGGGGCTCAAATTCAGCAGTATCACACCATAACTTTCTTTCATTTCATCTTTCTATAGATGGATTTTTCTTACAATACACAGAAAATATGTCTGAAAAGCGACTTACATCTGCATCTGGATGTTTGAAGATACTTTCATCTATTGTCAAAGGTGGTGCTATTAGTTATGTGAAAGAAAAGCACGACAAGGAACTCAATGGTAAATGTGTCATCATTTGGAGTGATCCTGCACAAGTCAATTACTCTCCCGAAGATACACAAAGTCATGCTACCAATGAAACCTGTTCAGTCCCTCACCTGGCCTCTCATTTAAGAAAAATGTGGTTACACTGGAAAGATTCCTATTTGAAATCTGCAGGAGAATGTACACCCAGCGTGCAAAGTCCATGGATTCTTTGTGATATAAGGTCTTTCTTGACAGATCATGGACTCAATTCTCGGTTTCTGGACTGTAGTCTGGTAGTTGGAAAACTGAACTTTAACCTGGACTATTCTGCTGTACCACCAATCACTTTACTTCTTAGACAAATACAATATGCTATCTGGTGTACCCAAAAGAAGATGAAAGGGGTTCCTCCACGGACTCCACAAATCACAGTTCAGGATGTAGTGGGGGATTGGCACAGTACGTTCAAATCCTTTTCTAGTAAAATTGAAATGGACATTATCAGGATGTTTCCTGAGAAGCATATTCAAATGGGTGTCCTCGTTGAAGGTCCTCATATTCGAGTGTCTTTGTTAAATGACGACTTTGGTACGGAGTTGACAGGAAATCAACTAATTTCACAGGTGGCACTTAAAATTTGCAATATTGAACTCTGGGTATCCCCAAATTTGGATGACAATCATGCATTAGAACCTAAAAGTGGTTCAGAGTACCTAGGGATTGAGGAGCCTCTAGAAAGTAACATCCTGAAATCTGACAGTGTGGATTACAGTTGTCAAGGGGAGATTTCACTCGATGCATATCTTAGACTTAATGGCCTGAAGGTTTACCTAGGCCGATCCACTGAGAATCAAAAGTACCAAATTGTTGTACTGAGTCCAATGACTGCACAGCTAAAATATTTGAGGTAATTAATTTCATTTTTCCCTTTGCTCTTCAATTTTCTTTAGTTCAAAGCATCTAAGAATTTAGTTCCAAACATCTTTGGGTTTTGTCACATATTTCTTTTCCGGGTAATTATGGCCTCAGTCTCTCAATTGTCTCTTTATGCTGTATCAATCATGTTTTTTGTTTCATGGACAAGCAATATGGCTTTCGTTGCTTTTCTCCAAGTTATTCTAAGTTTAAGACCACACCCTCTAAGATTTTTTTATTTATGTATAGTTTGGGGTAAAATCATTTCAAATCGTGTATCTGAAGTAATTCAGGGTGTCTTGCAAAGCAGCACAATGTTTCTGTTATACTTCTATAATAATTTGGAGTTATATTCATAATTTTTTGTTTTAGTGGTTCATGCCCTTGCATTCATATATGATATTTATATATTCTATGTGTCAGGAAGGACTATCATTCATTTGGCTCCTCTGTTGTTGCTTTCTCTGCTGTTTCTCACTGTGTGGCAACTGGATTTTCCAGCTTAGTATATCTTGATGAGTTGTATATTTTCACAAAGGTAATGGTATTTGTTGTATATACAATACATATGACATTCCGTTGATTCTTTTTCATAACACTGAGCATGCTAGCTTATTTGCATTTTTATTCCTGACACTTCATGTTGTCCTTACATTTATATGGAAGTTAATTCTGCATGTTGAGCACCTATTATCATTTCAACTCACTGTCATGTCTTAGAGAATTTGATTTATTCTTTTCTTTTTGTAAAGGATATTATTAAATAGCAATTTTTTTCGATATTTTACCTGACAACTAAGTTTTCTACCTCAGATAATTCATCTTGCATTTTATGAGTCGATTGTCCCTGATAATGATGGATCAAATGGGGGCCTAGATCATGAAGAATCAAACAGGAATGCAGTTAATTTGGAATCTGAGAGTGGGGAGATGTTCTTTAACGATAGCAGTCCAGAAAGCAGGGAAACTCGCTTTATTTTCAGCACCACGTGTGAGATTAAGTCATTTGACGTAGTTCTTCACAATTCCAGGAAAATTGTTGATCTGGAGGAACATATTAAGTCAATCTCAATTCAAGAAGAAACTGGCGGAAAGTCGGCTATGCCTGATTCCTGTGTTAATGGAATTTACCTCTCTGTTCAGCCATTAAACGCTGAGTTTGTTTCCAAAGGAGGGATTATTGATGTTGTCATTGATGCAGCTGGAGTTCAACTGTTCATTTTTGAGTGTTTGACAGGATCTGAGGGAAGCTCTGATAAATCTGAGCTTAGAAATCTGTTAAGTTCTCTAAACTTTGTAACTGAAGCATCAGTTTCTCATACCAAATTATGTTTGCACTTGAGCACCATTGTCAGTACCAGCACGTTACCGTCAGCATGTTTGCACAGTGCAGCTGATAATGCATCTAGCATCTACGGCGAACAAATTTTGGGAGAATCTTCTTCTGTTGTGAGCACTGAAAAGCTTGAACATCATTGTTTATTCATGAGTCTCGAACTCTCTGGAATTTATATGGCTGGGTGCAAATTTAAAGATGTTTTGGTTAATGAGAACAACTTTGAGAAACTAAGTTTATCCTTTTCTGCTGGAGCAGATTTTCGAAGTTTGTCTTGTGACTCCAAGGTGATTTGAATTATTAGCGATTTAATTTCATGCTTGGGAGTTGTGTGGGTTTGTGTATAATATATACTGTATCAACTTGTAAACTGTCCCAATGGGCTCTTATTTCATTACCAACTAGTTCATCTTCAAAATTTCGAAATTATAGCTGGAATATTCTTAATTTGCAGGGGGGTTCTGTGCTACTTGAAGCATCAGCTGCAGTTATGTTTGCCAAATGCTTTCTTTCATACTATATTTGGATCGTAGGACTCTGGCCAGCTGGTCAATCATCCAGTAAAGTAGAAGTTGCTGAAGGTAACAGAGAAATGACTGGTCTAATTAGCCAACACCGTGTCAATTCACAGGAAGCCCAGATACAAGAATTTCTGTGGGGTCATACCGAAATAGTTTCAATGAGGCTTTCAAGTCTGTCTCTTGTACTTGTGGCTACAGATGAATCTGGTATGACATGTTAATTTTTCACTCTATTGAGTATGATGAGTCCATCAAATCTCTCCTTGTCAACAAAATAATGATTATTTAATAATGCAGGCAGAATCCAGCAACTTCTGGTTGAGGCTGACTTCCATTTGAACTTTAAACTGTTAGATGCCATGAGAGAATTTTCAGCGAGTTCCAATCTCTCCTTGCTTTCTCGGTTCCTGTATGGAGCAATGGAACACAGATCTATGGTTGTAAAAAATCCTCTTCATACAACAAGTTCCAGAGTCTCCCCAAAGGTTTCTCAGGTTGATAGTTCCTCAAGAACACAAGTACAGAAGAACCTGCACAGAAGTCCTCTAAACTATATATTGCGAGATATGAAATGTTCATTGTCAGTTGAAGGCCCCATAAAACTTGAGCAGACAACTCCCGTGCTTTCAGATAGCCGTTGGGTTGGGAATGGTTCTATGTCAGGGTTGGAATTAACTATCTCTCTGTCTGAGATCAAGGTAATTGGTTTTTCTGAAGTATACCCCACTAGCATTTTTGTAAACCATGCTTTGCTTTACACTTATATACATATAAGAGTTGTGTCACAACACACACACGCCTTTCCTCCGAATAACCGTAATCAATAATTTTTCTGATTATTTTGCATCAGATGATACTTTCTTCTGTGGAAACTGTCTCTGAGCTGTCCATCAGAGATGGAATTCCTAAACCACAATCCAAGAACTGGTCCTTCAACGAAGAGCCAGAGGAAATCACTGAAGAAATGGTTACTGATGGTATTTTCTTGTACTGAGTCCGCATGGTGGAGCTGCTTATTATATAATTTCCACTAAGATATCCGTGCCACTTCTACAGGAATGGTTGTTGCTATCCAAGACATCGATCAACATATGTATATTGCAGTTGGAGGTGCAGAAACTAGATATGATATAGCTGGCACGCTCCATTATTCCCTAGTGGGCGAGCGCTCTCTTTTCAGAGTAAGATTCTTTAACATCAGTCCATTTGAATGTTGCTTCTATTTCCTTGTATTTTTTTACTTGATCAATTCATTCTCTGCATGCTGGGGAATGATTTTTCTTTCTTTATCTTCTTGTGTTGTAATTTTCAGTACACTACCTTGTTCTTATAGAACATGATATGGGTTGTAGGCTATTTGGCTCCTCATTCCATTGAAATGAGTTTCCTAAGGCCACCTTTCTGTGATCTTTTTCTCTTCGGAATTTTACCTATTTCCTTGTTCATACTCGCCCATGTAGCTTCGCAAGTCTATCTGACATTTGCTATCAACTGTATGTTCAGGTGAAATTTCACAATTCAAGATGGAAGTCAAAAGTGCAGTATTTTTCCCTCATCTCTTTGCATGCTAGAGATGTGTCAGGAGAACCACTGCGATTAAGTGGTAGCCCACAGTCGAGATATGTAGACATCTCCTGTCCTAATGACGGTGCATCTGCACTTTGGAGAATCTTTCCTTATAAAACTGATCCATATGAGGATGTTGCGGAGCTTGAATCTTTCCATTCTCTAACCAAAAGGGGGTTTCACCTAGTGAATAAAAAGAATGATTGTGCAATGGCTTTCATTGACGGTGTCCTTGAATTTGTCAGCCAGCCAGGAAATTTATTCAAGTGGAAAGTTTTTAGTAATCCTGGTCCACCAGGTAATAGTGTGTTGCCTACAACACAGTCAGTGGGTAGAACTTCCATTACCTCCAACAGATCAAGGGAACCTCTTCCCAGCCCAGGGACAGAGACAAATCAGCCAAGTGACCCAAATGTCACTAATCTTGGAGAGTTAAGGACGAATGCTGATCTGTCGGGAATCACAATTACCGTGCAAAAGGTCATTCTGACAGTCGTTCACGAGTTATCAGATACCGAAGAAAAGTTTCCTCTACTGCAGGGATCGCTAATATCCAATCAAGTAATAATGCAGATATCCGATTCAAAAGTTAGACTTATGGACACATTTGAAGTTGCTATGAATTATTTTGATGCCCACCGCAATTCATGGTAAGCAAGCAGTCATGCTTCTATTTTGTATTGGTTGTTTTGCTTCATACCAGTTTTCTCCATCAGCAACTATATTTTGCAATTTTTCTGACATAATCACAAGGTTGTCTGACTTGCTCTGCACTTCTTTCTGAATGATTGCAGGACTGACTTTATGCAACCTGTTGAAATCTGCACTTTTTTCTGTTTCAAGTTTCTAAATCAGCATCCACAAAAGGCATTGGGTGGTGCGCCTAGTAGTTTCTATGCAAAACTGAAAGAGGTTTGGATGATTCTTTTTCAGTTTTCGAGTACTCTTGTAAGCACATCTATTATATTACATCTGTTTCTGTTATGAAATTGGCAGGTCAATATACTAGTGAGTGAGCTTGCATTGGATATCCTTCTGTTTGTGATTGGGGAAATAGATTTGGCGGGTCCATATGCAGTAAAAAGCTCTGCAGTGTTGGCGAATTGCTGCAAGGTTTAAAATTGCTTGATTTCATGAACTTCTGAACTCCCTTTCTTTATTGAAGTTGGCGATACATAATCTTCATTGTATTTTTTATGGTGAATATTCTCCCTTTTTGCACATGCAAACTACTTATAAGACCGTGACACACTATAGATTT
>JAQRGC010788240.1:0-13059 GCA_028659135.1 Plantago lanceolata | reverse complement strand
CCAGAGGAAGCTGTTCGTGATGGAGAACAGATTCGGTTGAGGCTGAAATGGGGATAGCGCGCTAGCTAGAATTTTTGCATAACAAGAGTATACACCAACTCCTAGCTTATGTTGATTGATTCAAAGCATTCATATTATATGTATCTTTCCATTTCAGTTTTATTTCTATTTATTTTTTCAATTTTTTTTTTAATAACGTTAAAATTCCAATTATGCAGAACGTTTCTATTCATTATAATGTCTTTGAACATGCACCAGAATATGTTTCAATAAAAGCAACAAATAAGGAATACAGTACTAGATATGCGAAAGCAGGAAGTTATGGTTAAACTTGAGCTTAATGAATAATGAGGATATTATTATGCGATTCTTCAGTGTGTTAGTGTGTTACTTCTGTCTCATATATTCTGTGTCAATTAATAGTGGTGAAAGTGAAAGGTTTAACCGTTTAAGCCAGGGCGGGACCTACGTCAGGGTGACTGATACTTTATCGCCTTATTTGTTTTTGTTTGTTGTTGATACTTTGAGTTCTTTGTTAAGAAACGTTGAATTAGGAGAGATGGAAGGGGTAAGGATTTGCAGAGATTTTCCAAGTATTTCACATCTACTATTTGCTGATACTTTTATTTGTTGCTGAGCAACGCAATTTGGGATGTTTTAGATTGCTGTAGTACAACTTAGTTTTTAAATATGTTCTCTGACTAAATCAGCTCCTGTGTCGAAATCATAAACATCATTGCTGCGAAAATACCCGAAAGAGACTAAGAAGCAGATTTTCATAAAAGAGACTGTTCTGAATTCATTTTTTAGAAGAAAAACCCGAGTTCGTACCTTATTAAGTTGACCCAAGCATTAACAAGAACAAATGAAAGTAACATGATGAAGTAGCGTTCCATGGAATACTCGCCTGTCTGCCAATAAGCAGCTGCAGTTCCAACCTGATTATGTAAATTATAACACAGTCTCAGTGAACAACATGTACACCCTTTCTCGAGTAATAAATCCAAAAAGATGCAGAAGTGAAGGTGACTGATAGCATGCAAAGAATGAGTGTTGAAGTGATTATTACCGGTATGTAAACATATCAATTTGGCTAGACTAGAGTAAACATAAGTGCAATAAAAAAGGAGTATATCACAGGCAACACTTACAGATATAGGAACCAAAGCTACAGTGTACATCGGCAATTTGATAGCTCTCCATATCAAAGTTGCTCTAGATAGTACTTCACCCATTTCCTGGAATGCCAAAATTTAAAACCAAGAACAACACCTCTCACGTTCAATAATAGCCAGCAGAAACTGAAGCAAATTAATAAGAAAAAGCTATAAACAATACTTGCACAATATCATTATCTTTGCTCAGAAGTTGATTTTCATGTGCTTGCTGCCATTGCCCAATGCCAATTTAACAGTATCAAGGACAAGTGATTTCACGTGAAAGATAAAGATATTTTTACAGCAAATGCTAGTGGGTGTCTAAATAGACAATAGTCATAGTTTGTTGGGAACATGAACACTCAAATACGACATAATATGAGATTCTCACCTCAGAATACAAACAATTTTGTTACCTGCTTCAATTATGAAAACCTTATGATAGTAACAAGTTCAACTCATCCGGCACAAGATACAACAAGACATGAATTTTCTATACGAATTTAAAACCAAACATCACCTGTACCTGTTACCAGCTTTGAGGCATACTTAACCAAAAGTATGCCTAGTCAAATTCTTCATTTGGAACTAAGTGCATGTCATTGTTATCAAACAGATTCTTTTTGCAAGCATTAATGTTCACAGCCAAGAAGATACCAGACATTATACAAAACAAAAACTATGCTACTGTCCAATATACTTAACATGTAAATTGTGTCTGATACAAATCAAGTCTCCACTTGTTTGATATAATTTGATACCATCAGGTAGCTAATTCACTATACATAAAAGAATTTCTTTGATGAACAACAGTACAAGCAGCAAACTTAATACTGACAAGTGAGAATACTACCATAATTGATCTTCCTAAATCCGAAATGCAGGATAGAATCAAAGGATAATGGCATGCGGAAGCTGTTTTCTGGCAAACAGTCTAGCTCCAACCAACCCAGCAGACAATGCTAGTCCGAATGCAGTGTGTAACCTCATACAGTAATATTTAACCATGGATATTGTTTCTTTGTCATGTCAATTTTAACCTCGAAACCCTGAGTAAAAAGCAGCAATAATACCATTTAATTACTTTACTGTTAAAAGGCCAGTATCATTTCAAGGCGACTGTTTTTACTCACATCATGGTACTTATCGATAAAGCCAATTACCGCTCTTCACATGGGTAGCGTTAAAGCACAAAGAACCTGTAACAGAACAATGACTATTTGAGTTGACGACTGAAACCGTCTGTATGCAAGTTCTTTCTAGTTCATGATAATCAAAAGAAAATTTGATAATAATGCCTTATGAAAGATGAAAAAGGAAGAGACTCCATGAGTCCTAGAACTAGTACAAGTGAATAGCAACTTTCACTATGTTTGCACCTGCTTCAGTTCCAAGCCTTACCTGGATTAAAATAAAAATGGATAAAAAAATTGAAATGATGAAAAGATAGTTGGAATACATACTAGAGGTGATTGTCATACTCTATCTGAACTTTTCACTTTCAAGAAATTTTAGAAAAGATGTTCTCAGAGTTCTTTAGTTTTTCTCTAGAGAAAGTGCCCACCTTATGAAAATGACTACAGAAGAGAATCAAGGAACTGGTTAAGCCAACAAGCACTGATGAGGAAACAATAGTTCTGGAAATGGACAGCTCCCTAACACCTTACTTGATGTAAGTTCCTACTTGATAAATCATTTCATTATTTACTGGGACTAGGTAACTAGAGAAGTTGACAACCTTGTTCCACTTTGAAGCCAGTAAGAAACAGCGGTTACAAATGCACCAAATGCTGCAAAGACTAAGGGCTCACCAAGTCCCATGTAAGCCGAGCGGCATCGTGGAAACTGCACATCACGATTATGATTGACCAATAAGATCCAAAAAATAACAAGGAGTTAAAAATATTAAGAGCTTACCTGGTAAAGCAACCAGCAAATTACACCACAAGCAGACAAAAATACAGAAAGCAAGCTCCAAGACTTTGCTGCTGCCCAAAGTAGGCCCAGAAAACCGAGAAGAAGCACCAACCAAGGAACCATATGAATTCTGGTCCTGCTCTCAAAAGGAAACTGAGAGCACCACATGATTAGTAAACTGTTGAGTGTATACTGTACTAACAACTATAGGCAAAAAAACTGATGAACGCATCATTTGTGAGTGCATAGCATTAGCATGTGCTAGTTAAAATCACCTGCCAGAAACCGACTCCTTTTTGCTTCTGTCTGCTCCAGTGTCAAAATCATATACACCATTGCTGTCCAAGTTACACGCCAAATAATAAGGAATACATTCAGAAGGTATTTTCTATATGTAAAATGGAAGTGTGTGTGCATGGGCCGCATGGCAAAGTTTCTGAAAAAAATTCTCTCCTGTGATTTTGGGGTAAATAGCCCATATCTACACTCATTTGGTAGTGCCATTTAATCTCAACACATGACAGTACTTTGAATGTAAATTGCTGACCTTAAGTTTTCCGAAGCTACAGTACACAATGTAGAAACCAGTAGTATATGAGGGTCTGCAAAATACTCGCCCGTCTGCAAATAAGCCCAGCACATCCTACCTGGTATTGATGACGAGTGAAAGGGCAATTATTAAACAACCAACACATGCACAAGAGCTCACTTAATTTGAGTAGGGTCAACATTGCTAGACTACGTACTCTAGCATCTAACAAGTTGCACGCAAAACCCGAAAATTCAATGGCATTATTTGAACTCAACAAGAAATATATGCAACATCTGCTATAGAAGTTTAACATCGATCGGTACATTTTGGCGATGACTAATTGAATAAGTACTGATAATTGAATTCAATGCATCTGGGTGATTAAAGTTCGACTATAGAATGCCTTAGCAATAAGAAATTCACACTTACCGTTACAGGGATCCAAGCAACAGTGTAAGATGGCAATTTGATGGATCTCCAAAACAATGTTGCTCTAGAGATATGCTCTTCCTTTTCCTCTTCGGTAAGACCATTGGTATCTAAGTAGACAACATGATGGCTCTCCACGTACTCAGCTCTGCACCTCCAACATATGCATGTTAACTGCTTTCTGGATGCCAATTGACCCCCAACAGTACCTGAGGGATGTAGCACTTGCTGAGTCCTGAAATCAGTAATGTGAGGGAGATAAAGCAATTGCTGAATGTCATCATCGGAACAATGTTGCACATACTTTCTACTAAACGAAGTTTACATTAGTCAATCCTGCTAGCTAGGTCACATAAACTTTCTTAGTGGTAACTACATTTTAGTAAGCAAAACTAGTATCTGATCAGTGATCACATTTCAGGAAGGGAAGTAAATGTCTTTCGTTTAACTCAACTAACTAGTCCCAGTGTATTCTTAGACATAGAATTACGTTAAGTAATGAGCAAAACAAACTCATTCAACTGAATTTGATCACTTCATTTTCCATACGTTTGGAGACTGTTGCAGGCGTTTCTTTTTGGCATGAACATTCCACCACCCCACCATTCAACTGAATTATGAGCTGTTTCATTATAGATATTTTCATCGTTAATGTAATGGATACGCAAAGTGGAGGAAGAATCTTCTTAGCCCTTGAACAATTGAAACTGAATCAATGGCTATCCAATCTTTAATATCCATAAACAAATGAAAAAGATGGATACTAAAGCAGCTAGCTCATAACTCTGTCAGCAGTCCAGAATATGGTTTGATTTGCATTCCATTAAGTTTAAACCAAATACACCAGCTACTACAGTCACAACATCTATTGAAAACGGAACAAAAGTAGATAAATCTACAGTTTTCATTCATCAGATGAAAGAAGTAAAGAACAAAGTCGCTACATTCTTAATATTTCTTGGCATATCAGAATCCGGTGCAGTACATAGAGAATGCATAAAAATACATGTAGCGTATTTATTAACAATACAAATTCAACAAGTGGACGGAATAGATATATACTTTTTTACAATAAAAAAAAAAAATCATTGAGAAAGACTATAAAACTGAACTTGCCTGTTAATGTTAAGTCTGTTGGTTGGAAAGTGTGGATCGAGTTTGTTGACGCCATAACCATGGTTGAAATTGCAGAATTTTACTGCAGCAGACATAGCCGAGGGGAAGCCTAAAAAGCCCAATTCACTACTACAACAATTTGTACAGTTACTGTAAAAGACCATTCATTGGTAATCTGAATGTATAATGAAATTATGGAGCATTTTTGGTTGGAAGTTGGAGAACTGAGGAAAATGTAACAAACAAGGTGAAGAAGGTGAATCATGAATGGGCCAACTGGAGAAGAAGACTCGGTGTGAAATTTCATGGACCCACTTTACTGTTGTTGGTGAATGCCAAAGTGTTATTTATTGCAAACAACTCCTTTTCTGTATTTGCTTTTTATTTCATACCCCATGTATTTATTCTTCTTTTTTCTCCTCACTTTAATTACTAGTTTTTTTTGAGAAAGTAGCTCGTTTATTCATCACACCATAAGTTCGTACAAAGCTTGTGAAATGGGCTGAGTGACCATCCTAGTCGACTCCCCTGATACATCATGTTGTAAGCTAGACACAAGCCAAAAAGGAACTTGATCCCAGATTCTACAATCTACTCTAGATGAGATTAACTGCAGAGCTGGTGGAACTACTTCTCTGTCCCTAAAACTATTGCTTGCCAGTTTTGAAAGCTTGTCCGCCGTGGAGTTGCTTTCTCTGTAGATGCCTTGGAGTAGTACTTCGTCAAAATTTGCAGCCAAGGAAGTGATGGCTGCCACCAGATTTTTTGCTGCTCTAAGTGCTGGGACTTGCCTGCCAAGAACATGTAACACATACTGAGAATCATCTTTGATTAATACTTTGGTAAAGCCTAGTTGAACAGCATTTTGCAAAGCACATTTTACAGCCCATAGTTCTGCAGTGTTACTATCACAATACCCCACATGTTCAGCTACAGCCCTGATAAATGAACCATCAGTATTCAGAATGACACACCCCACCCCGGCCTATTTATTATCTAAAACGGATCCATCAGTCATTAAAACTTTAAAATCAGAGGGAGGTGTTGTCCATTTGCACTGAATTTGAGTTACCACCTGTAACCTGGACTCAACTGGAGGCAAATTGGCTACAGCAAGTCGAATCATTTCAAACTGTGTAAAGCTTCTACCCTGAAAAATTGCCCAGTTTCTGAATTTCCATATGACCCAACACCCAACTGTCAACTTACCCCAGTCTTCCACTGAGAGAAGGCTAGAGAAAAACCCATGTGCCACACTTTGCAAAGAGTTAAAATCAAGAAAAGGAAAAAACAGAGTTCTAAACACACTTAGAGTAGTACACATAAAGAACAAATGAGTTTCAGTTTCCTCAGAGGCAGCACACAGGGGGCATAAGGGTGAGGGGAGGACACCAAACTTCCACAACCTTGCATTAGTAGGCAACCTATCTAGCAAAGCTAGCCACATAAAGAACTTTATTTTGGGCACCACATTTAACTTCCATAACCTATTCCAAGGCCAAACTGGAAGTGCATTTATATTAAGTTTACCAAGTAACAATCTGTATGCTGATTTAACAGAAAAAAGACCCTGATTATTTCCCCCCCCCAAAGGATCATGTCCTGGCCACCCTCACCTTGCAGGGGATAACCTGTTATCCATTGCAGTAGATCAGCAGGGACCACAGCCTGCAACTTCTCCCAGTCCCAGTGAGAAGTACTAGTTAAAAAGTCAGCAACCTTTGCCTGAGAGACACTTGCAGGTACAATGCTAATGTAATCACATAGTGGCTCAGTGAAAACCCATCTATCCCACCAAAAACTTACCTGGTCACCCTTTCCTACTTGCCAAACCAAACAACCCTTAAAAGCTTCTCTATTTCTAAGCATGCATTTCCATAACCAACTATTATAAGGCTGCACATTAACTTGCCACATAGACCTAGAAAACAAATACTTAGACATATAAACTTGTGCCCATAGTGAATCCCTTTCTTGTGTCAATCTCCATAATAGCTTAAACTGGAAAGCTTTATTCATTACTTGCAAATTCCTGACTCCTAAGCCCCCCATATTCTTAGGCCTACAAACTATCTCCCATTTCACCTTAGGTGGTGTTTTTCCATTCTTAGAAGGATTCCACAGAAAACTCCTATTCAGATTTTCTAATTTTGAAAGTACAGATTTTGGGATTTCTACAACAGACATAGCATACACTGGAATTGCTGAAGTAACTGACTGAATGAGAGTTAATCTACCAGCATAAGAAAGAAATTTATTATACCATACATCAATTCTTTTCATGACTCTATCAATTATGTTATTGAAATAAACCTTTTTATTTTTTCCTAGCAAAAAGGGCAAGCCAAGATATTTATCTAAGGGTTGGTTGAGAGTTACTCCCAACTTTTGCAGCAAAACTTGCTGCCTAACAGGATCTGTATTTGGTGAAAGAATGACCCTGGATTTATCCCAGCAGACTCCTTGGCCAGCAGTAGCCTCATAGTTATCTAGAATGTGAACTAAACTATTGACAGATTTATCATCAGAGCTCACAAATAACATACAATCATCAGCAAAACAGAGAATAGGGATTTGTGGGGCTCTGGGGGCAGTTTTAAGACAAGTTAAATGTCCCAAATCTACCTGAAGCAGCACCTCTCTAATTAAGATTTCTTGGCATAAAATAAAAATGTAGGGGGATAAGGGATCCCCCTGTCTCAGTCCCTTCGATGGCCTCCAAGTCTCAGATAAGTACCCATTAACTTTAACTCTAAAAGAGACTGTCCTGATACAATACATGATTCTACTTATCCAAACCTGTGGAAAATTATATTTAACTAAAACAGCCTCAATGAAGGACCAGTTAAGCCTATCATAGGCTTTATCTATGTCAAGTTTAAGTGCCATAAACTGAGACTTAGTATGTTTTTTTTGCAACAATGTATGAATAATTTCATGAGCCATCATAATATTATCTCCAATACATCTATTAGGTACAAAAGCATTTTGAAATGGAGATATTAAATTCTTTAGGAGAGGCCTAATCCTATGAACCATTAATTTTGTAATTATTTTGTAACTAACATTACACAAGCTAATGGGTCTATAGTGACTAGGCAAAGTTGGATCCTCTTTCTTAGGCAAAACTACAATGTGTGTTTCATTCAGCCTATTATCCATGTAACCCTGGTAAAAAAACTGCCTCACCAAATCATGTACATCTCCCTTAATGATTTGCCAAAAATGCTGGAAAAAATGAGCAGTTAAACCATCTGGACCTGGGGCCTTTTCAGGTCCAATAGATTTCACTGCCTCCCAAATTTCATCATCAGTTATTGGTTTTAAAAGAGTAAACTGCTCCTGAGCAGATAAGGAGGGTGTTTGCAAATGATCTAAACAAGGACTAGAACCAGAATTCTGGACCCCATGACTCTGGAAAAAAGTTTTGAAAACCTCCAATATCTGCTCAGTTTCAGACATCCACTGACCCTCATCATTTTGAATACCATGCACAAAGTTAATCCTATTTCTATGTGATGCATATGCATGAAAAAATCGAGTATTTGCATCTCCCTGCTTAACCCAACATTGTTTTGCTCTTTGGACCCAAAAATGATGTTTTTGTAATCTCAACTTATTCATGTAGTTTGCCAAATTTTGATAAACCACACCAAAAGTTTGAGGATTGGTAGGCACTTTCTCATAAACTTGCTGTAGAAAACCTTGACACTTCCACAATTCCTTATCAATATCATGCAAATTAGTATGGGGCCACTTGTAAACTAGATGACCTAACACTGTAATAGCTTCACAAAAAGGCATGTCATTCTTGCTCTTCCAAAAGAACTCAAAATGTTCAGAGAAAGTTTGCAACTGAGTCCAAGCATTTTCAAACCTAAAGATTCTAGGTGGTCTCTGTAATTTAACATTCAAATCTAGTAACAAGGCTACATGATCAGATGCAGTGTTAGCTAAATGTGACACTTTAACACGAGGGCAAAGTTGCAGAAAAGCTAAGTTACCTAATCCTCTATCCAATCTTTCACTTATCAAGGTGCCATTAAAATTGTTATTCATCCAGGTATGCATAGGACCACTATATCCTAGATCAATTAAGCCACAATAATTGACACAGTCTCTAAAGGCCTTAACTCTACTCAACTTAGGAGGTTTTCCCCCTAACTTTTCAGATAGATGCATCATATTGTTAAAGTCACCTGCTACCAACCAAGCATAATTAATGGAATGCGAGTAAGAACAGAGATCACTCCATACCTGTGCTTGAAGCTCAGGCTGTGGGTGATTATACACTGTGGAGAAAGCCATCGGCCTAAGCCCCTTGAATTTCAGCCGAAAATGCACCATCCGATCAGTTCCTCCTTCCAGCATAACCTTCACACGCCTGGAGTGCCACATGAAACAAAAGCCCCCAATCTGACCCGTTGCTGACCTAACAAGGCGCTCTGGGTGAGAGGTGAACTGCCTAGCTACCGAAGTCATCGCCTCATCAGAGAGGCGAGTATCCATAAGTGCAATGAATGACGGATTATAAGTACGAATGTACTCATTCATCTGCGCTGCAAATCCTTCTTTCCTAGCTCCACGCACATTCCAAACAAGAACTTTAATCGTCATTTGATCAATCAGTGGCAAGACAGCTCCCTGGAGACGTGCGTCCCGTCTCATTTCGATGTCGTTTTGCACATGAAGTGGATCCATCAGCAACATCCTTGGCCTCACTTTGGGATTGATGTTGACAAAGTGACACCATTCCTTCCCAGTCGTCGCGAGTTCGTCTACGCGTTTGTACCTGAACTTCACCTTCCTGGCCGCCCTCGGCAGGTTGAACAGTAGCGGCTCCTCGAAAAACGGGTTGATTGTCCACCGATTGAACTCCGGATGGGTCCTCCGTAGCCCGCACAACTCCTCCACTGCTCTGATTTGCCTTGGATTCTCCGATATCAAGGCTAGGCTCAGACTCAGATCCACCTGTGGCTGAGATGGTGGTGGCGATGGCACCGGCTCTGGCGACGGGATTGGAGTTTCGTCGGTCGAGAAGTTGTTGTTGTGAATGGTCAACTGCTGCAACTGTGTTAATACCTCGTGGGTGTTGGGATTCTGATTCACTCTCACAATTTGGGCCATGGGTATGTCCAAATCGCGAGACTGGGCCTGTATGGGCTGGGCTTGATTGTGGCCCACTATCTCCATCCGGTTTGTTTGATCTGGCCCAATCTCCTCCATTGCTCCATTGCTCGTCTGGCCCATATGACTGACATAGCCCAACACCACCGATGTCGGATTTTGAATTATGGCGGGAATTTGATTCTCCGCTGCCGGAGAGTTTGTCGGAGCTGGTGGCATGAATAGTGCTGGCCCTGGGGCTCGTGGTGCCCTTGCCACCGGCAGCGTACGCTCCAGTCCCCTGATTCTGAGATTGTTCCTCCTCTGTCTTGGTGCCAAAGCTCTGCGGTACGGCTGTCGTCGGATTCTCTGACGGATTCTGAAGTTCTGGTGTGGCCCGATTCCGCTCCTCCTTAGTCCTTCTCGAATTGGTACTGCTCTGTCGCGCAAACTGTTTACGTTTTCCTCTAGATCTGACCCCTGGAATGGCCGGTCCTGGTCGAATAATTCCCTCAATGTTGGTCGGCGTGATGGTGACCTCTGTTCCACTTGGTTGGGGGAAAGTGGCTGTGCATTCCCCTGCTCCACTGGAGTTGGAACTGGTAAAGGACAAGACATTGTTCCGATAATGATCTGGTTGTTGGGCACCGGAATGGGATGGGTTGAAGTGTTTTCGGTGGGTGGTGTTTCCTGCTTGATCTCCATTGCTACTAAGGTTAAAGGATTCGAGTTTGGGGTGTGAAGAATTAGATACTAAACTCTGAGGTTTTATAGCCTCAGCATGCACCGCTAAAGGTTTAAATGCTTCTAAAACGGTCGTCTCCGGAATGGCAGACAAGGGACGCGAGTACAATTCTAATAAATAACTTGGCTCTGGAATACACCTGCTCAAGGTAGCTTCCTGGGAATTCCCGGTCTTGCGCACGCCTCCTATCTGCATTGAATGAGGCTCCTTCAACCTAGGTTTTGACTTTGTTTTAGTGCTGTGATTCATAGATTTTACGAGCGGTGCAACAACATCATTAGCTTGCATTAAATTGTTACTTGGAGTATGGGTTTGTAATGTCCCTGTTGCTTCCACTAACTCGTCCTTCAAGCTTTGCACACTTGACACCTCATTATTTAGTGATGCTAATACAGTAAATGGATTTAATGATGTGGACTTCTTATTCTCTTGAACCCCCTGTTTTGTGCTAGAATGTTTCTTATCCCCCTGTACTTGTTTCCCTTTTAGAATTCGTCCTTCTTGACCCATTGTTGACTCCTCCACGTGGCCCTGTTGCGTAGAGTTGCGTGTATGGCTGATGTTGCTCTTTTTTCCCTGTGTTGATTGGTTGGGTGCTACCCTGTTTTTGGCAGCCGGAGCCGGCCGCCGTCGATTTTTAACCTGCTGAATTAACCAAGGTGATTCAGTCTGCTGAGTCTGTTCTCCTATGGGACCATGCTCGATATCTGTCATGACCTCTTCATTTCCTTCCCCTGGATCCGATGAGTGCTGTGGAACTCGGCATTTGTCCTGTACATGACCTATTCTCCCACAGAGCCTACAAAAGTCAGTGGAGAGCTCATACGTGACTTTCTGTAATCGATTCCCTATTTGTATAGTATGCACCAATGGCAGAGACGAATCAATCTCAACACATAACCTCGCATATCTTCCTCTATTCATAGTAACCGTGTGATTGTCCACCTTGATTGGTTTACCAATCAATTTAGCTATAAGGAATAGAGCCCTGAAATCATAAAATTCCACCGGAAGGCCGTGTAATTGCACCCAAACCACCATAGACTCAAGAGAACCTTCATCAGGTGAAAAACCCGGCTTCCACTGATGAACTGACATATATTTGCCAAAAAGGAACCATGGCCCCCCTGCTAGACCAGTGAAATAGTCCTCCCTATCTGAAGGTTGTGCTGTATAAAAACCCTTGCCAAGATACATAATATTCAACTCGTGTTTTACTTTCCACAAGCCTTTGATGTGTTTCTCAATATTAGCTATGAATCTTGTTGTCCCAGTAGTATGAAGGATCAGTGTGCGCTCCCATGGCTGATAAAATTTCTTTAGATCTTCAAGTGTTGGCTGGAACACCGGTATTGCTTCCGAAATAACTCTGGGAGATACATACTCCTCCATGATTGGGTGCTTGTCAAAGCTATTTAACCATGAAGGAAAGTACTTGTGCATGGTTCTTGTTTGAACCACATCTTTGAAGGAGAGTTTCGGCTCCTGATCAAGCTTACCCTCTCCCTCAATTTCCATCTTCTGCGTTGCTTCCTGATCTGGAAAGGTCCATTGCTGCTTCGGCTCTCTGATGAAGATACCTTTGTCTGGAGGTTTGGGTGGCTGTGATGGTGGTGGAGGCCGTGTGTGCTCCGGGCTTGGATCGGTGGTAGTGCTCATGGTTTTTCATAAAAAGTTTTTTCTCGCTAGTCACTTTAATTTCTAGTTGGAGCTTATTATATGATTATATCTTAAGCTTCCTCCGAGTTATTAAGATATATGATTATAATCACTTTAAAAAATTAACGTCAAATGCAAGTTACACCGAGTTAGTTTCAAATCGATTTACAAATGGATTTCAAAGTTGTTTACCAGTAGAGACTTTTCATCTTACCGATATTTCAATTTTGCGTTAATTTTTTATTTTTCTCCAAAATTAATTACATTTGACGTTACTATATTAACTTATACTTCCTCCGTCCCTCTATGAGCTTCCCATTTCATTTTGTTGACTCTTTTTTGTCATCGTTTGACTGCGAATTAATCTTAAGTCGTATAGAAAAATCAATATTTGGACT